>JASAOA010001726.1:0-56164 GCA_030849815.1 Vickermania spadyakhi
CACTTTATCCTTTGTGTTTCTTCTTTGCACATACAATTGTGTTTTTGAATTTGTATTATATACAATTCTATTATATTTATTTATAAATCTTTAACATATAGATAGATATATTGTGGAAAACAAAATAGTAATATATATATATATATATAAAGAAATGAAATGAAAAGAAAAGAGAAGGAAAAGTATAGTATATTAATATTTATTAAATATTACAATTCTTATATAGAACCGCTGACTCTAAATTTTCCTAATAGAAATGAAAAGAAAGAAAAACCTATAGAAAGAGGGAAAAGGAAAGGGGGTTATTACAGGAAACGACGCATGGAGGACCTCAAAGGTAGGCAGGCAAGTTGAAATTCATACCGCGTATTCAAATGGGTAAACAGTACTTATTGGATTGTTTTTTCATTCGTGTGTTTAACTTACAAAGCGCTGTATATTTGATATATCCTTTTTGGAATCCCAAGAACTTCGCCGTACCGGGGGATGGAGGGTGGGTTTTTTAAATTTTAATTCCAAATTCTTTTTGGGAGAATACAATTCAATTTGGATTTAAAACCTTGGCTAAAGTTCTTGGGTATAAATCTGTACATAAGGATAAATAGAAAAAAATGAAAAGAGGAAGAGGAACAAAGTAAACAAGGGAGAAAAAACTTTCCATAACACACAAAAGGTAAAGAAAAATCCCAAGCGGCAAAATGGAGTGCGGTTATATTAAATTAAGTCATATTTTATGCATATACATTAGGAAAATTTAGAGTCAGCGGTTCTTCCATAAATATTAATTTACAAAATTGTTTTGTTTCTCCGTGTCTCTGAAACCGCACTCGCCTCATAACAAATCTAGAAAGGTTCCCTCCTAATTTGAAATTTATGAATTCAACAAATAAAAGAAATGAAATGAAGTATTTCAGTATAGAATATAATGATAATAATAATAATAATATTATTATGAATTCTATTTCTGTTAATTTTACTGGTTTCATAAAAACGTCGTGATGCAATCATAAATAATGCATTTCTCTTTCGGAATAATTTAGCCATCGGTTCCTTCCGTAAACTCTTCTATATCTATATATGCATATAGTAAAATTTTTAAAAAAAAGAAAAGAGAAGTAAAGGAAAGTATACGAACCGCTGACTCTAAATTTTCCTAATAGAAATGAAAAGAAAGAAAAACCTATAGAAAAAACGAAAAGGAAAGGGGGTTATTACAGGAAACGACACATGGAGGACCTCAAAGGTAGGCAGGCGAGTTGAAATTCATACCGCGTATTCATATGGGTAAACAGTACTTATGTGATTGTTTTTTCATTCGTGTGTTTAACTTACAAAGCGCTGTATATTTGATATATCCTTTTTGGAATCCCAAGAACTTCGCCGTACCGGGGGATGGAGGGTGGGTTTTTTTTATTTTAATTCCAAATTCTTTTTGGGAGAATACAATTCAATTTGGATTTAAAACCTTGGCTAAAGTTCTTGGGTATAAATCTGTACATAAGGATAAATAGAAAAAATGAAAAGAGGAAGAGGAACAAAGTAAACAAGGGACAAAAAACTTTCCATAACACACAAAAGGTAAAGAAAAAATCCCAAGCGGCAAAATGGAGTGCGGTTATATTAAATTAAGTCATATTTTATGCATATACAAAGGAAATATTCCATCAATGTTAATTTACAAAATTGTTTTGTTTCTCTGTGTCTCTGAAACCGCACTCGCCTCATAACGAATCTAAAAAGGTTCCCTCCTAATTTGAAAATTATATAAAAGAAATGAAATGAAGTATTTCAGTATAGAATATAATGATAATAATAATATTATTATTATTATGAATTCTGTTTCTGTTAATTATACTGGGTTCATAAAAAAGTCGTGATGAAATCATAAATAATATCACGACCATCAAATCCATTTCTCTTTCGGAATAACCGAATAATTTAGCCATCGGTTCACGGAAGAAACTCTTCTATATGTATATAAGTTTTGCCAGGGGGGCTTCGCCGCGCGGGTTGGGTCCATGCGGCGGGAGGTGCTTTTTATATTTGTTTGGTTTTTTTTTTTTTTTTCTGGTCACCGGAAAATAGATTTTAAGTAATGTAATATATGGGGTGGGCTGCTCTTATCAACCCCGTGTTTGAATACGTGGCCCTTTTTTAATCCAATTGCTTTTCTTCCAAATTTTCATTTTTTTTTTTAAAAATGTATCCCCCTTATTTTTTCAAAAAATATTTCATTTTGCTCTCTTTTTCCCCAGTGTGTTCGGCGGGTGTGCCGTCGGCCTCGCAGGTTGCAGATGAAAAGCGCCGTGTTTTTTTTTTTGTTTGGAAGATAATTCCTGGCTAAAATCTTGTTCCACTTCTAGAACCACGTTGCTGGAGATGATCCTTTTCCCCTAAATTGAATTTTTAAAATGGCGACGGGACGGCACCAGTTTCGACAGAAGATTCGATATCC
Organism: Vickermania spadyakhi; assembly: GCA_030849815.1. Classification (NCBI taxonomy): domain Eukaryota; phylum Euglenozoa; class Kinetoplastea; order Trypanosomatida; family Trypanosomatidae; genus Vickermania; species Vickermania spadyakhi. The sequence goes on from JASAOA010001726.1 coordinate 2,456, forward strand.
GACTTCTTTAAAACATTTTTTGTTTCTATTTTTATTGTTCTTTTTTTTTTCTTTCTAGCGCGAACGAGTCGGATAGAAAAGGTTGCCATTCCCATTCACCAAACATTTTATAGACAAAAAAAATATATTGCAAAAATTAATAAAAATATCTAAATAATAGTACTTTAATTGCTGAGGTAATTAATTTATTCCTAGTTAATGTACTCAGGTTAAGGAATTTCCGAGAAGTGAAAGAGTCCTGTACCTAAGCTACTAATTGGTTGAAAAAATATTGATTATTAATTATTATTTTTTTAGGTAGCATTTGCATATTATTGTCATTGTTTATCTCTTGTAGCAAGCTCAGTACATATCGAATAATTAAGAAAAATTTAAAAAATATTAGTATGTTTCCCATTCATTAAAATACGTGTTATTATTGTTATTATTATTATTATACAGGTCAATTATATTATATTGTATTATATTATTTATATTACATTTTTAGCTTATCATTACATTATTAGGATTTGAATAAAATTTGAAAATTTCTTGCACAAATAAGAAATTCAGAGAGTAATATTGTATTTATTATTTTTGTTAATACCCGTTATTATTCTTATATACCTAAAATTATTGCTACCATTGTTTTTAAAGTTGAGATTTTAAGAAGATTTTTTTTCTTGATTGGACAAGAGCTGTGAACTGCGAGATGCTGGCGGAAAAATATTTTACCCTAAAAAAAAAAATATCTTTTGCCATTTTGTAACTTCTTTTTTAGTAAATCTTTCTCATTTTTTTTTTTTCTTACTCAATAGGAATCGAAAAACTGAACTGCCTGGCTTAGAGCTAACCATAAAACCTGTTTCCTTCTGTATCATAAAATGTCGTTACATATTGTGCTCAGTTGCTACCTGGTTGCACGTTATTTTTCGTTTTTTAAAACAGTTCGTGTCATCGCGAACTTACTTGCTCAACGCAGTTATTTATCACAAACTAGTTAGAATGCTATACTCTACAACTCACGGTTTCATATATATATATATATATATTTTACTGCAAATTGATTCAGATATCTAAAGGACTTTTTTGTTTGTGTTGTCTTAATCGAATTTCGTAGATTTTAGTATTTCTTGCTGCTTCTATACAAACACACTGTTCATTTTTTGTGCCTCATTAATATATATATATATATATATTATATTATATTATATTATATTATATTATATATTATATATTATTGTGTTAGTTTTCAGCTACCGAGTTGCTGCTTTGGCCAAAAAAATAAATAAATAGTTCTGAAACAATAAAAAGTGTTCATATTACTTAATGCCATGATCCTTATTATGCCTCGAGTGATCCCATCATACTTCGTGTTGTGAAGTCAAGAATTGTGTGCGGATAACGCTTTTCCTGTGCAGGAAAACAAAACAATGACAAAAAAAAAAGAATAAAGGGAGAGTAACCAAGTGCATTCCTCTTCAGTAGTAGCGGCAAATAAGTTTATGCATTTTGTCACCAGCGAAATTCCCAAACAGTATCTGAATCATATTATAAATTGAAATTTTTATTTATATAAATTTATTATTATTTATATATATCTTAAAGGGTAAGCACACACGAAGTGCAAAGAAATTTAAAAACCTTTGGAAAGCAAGTTTTAAGTTTTATCTTTCCAAGGGTCGTTGTCGAGGTGGGAACCTCGGGGGAGGGAGGGAGGAAAATAAAAAATGTAAAAAGTGTAAGTAACACTTTGATTGTAACCTCTGTATATCATTAGAAAAAACGTGCGAAAGAAAATGAGGAAAAAGAAACCAGCGCAAAGCATATTTATTTGCCGACAAATAATGAAACATTATTCACTACTTTCTTCATCGTCTCTTCTCTCTACTCTCTCTTCATTCATTTCACAAGCTCCAAAAAAAATTAATAATTGATCAGCTAGCATTCAGACGCGTATTTTTCTTGTAGAGGGCTGCCGGTGTGGGGACACTCTATGATGCGATTTGTGCTTTTTTTTTTTTCCTACCTTTTCGTTTCAACTCCTTTCCTAACTTTTTTTTTTTTTTTCTTTCTTCCGCAAGATTTCTTTCGAACCTTAGTTTTCTCGTTTGTCTTTGTATTTCAATCGCATCTTCCACTTTTCTATTTTCTGCAAACCTTGTTATTTGTTAATCTAACTCCAGCGAAAACAACGTTACTCTCTTCAGTATCTTACGCAGAGCGAATTTTTAACCTTACAAATGCTTCCCACCGTTTCGTGCCCTCAGCCTCCTCAACCGGAGGCTACGACGCCCGATCCGTGCAACCTCATTGTCAACTACATTCCCACTCCAGTCACAGACGAAAAGCTGCGTGAACTCTTCGCTCCTTTCGGTACCGTTGTTTCTGCCCGCGTCATTGTGGACCGGTTCAACAATCACCCCAAGGGCTATGGGTTTGTGAAGTATACCACCAAGGAAGCAGCAAAAAATGCGATCCGGTCGATGAACGGGTATAAGATTGGAAATAAGCACCTACGTGTGACGCAGGCCAACGGACCGCAGAATCACTTCCGTCCAAACCCAGCGTACACTGAGCCTGCTCAAGCCGTTCCAGCTCAGCAAGTTTTTCACTTTGTCACACCAGCTGGCGCTCAGACCCCGTACACTGTTCTCGGGGCCGACCCTCAGCCGCAGCTGCTGTACCACCCTGGAGCACAAGCTGGCCAGCCCATGTATCAGACGGTGTTTTTCAGCAACCTGCCGCAGCAACAGATGAGCTACGTTGCGGCTCCTCAGGGACAGCAGCTCGTCTACGAAATGGTGAATGGCCAAGCGAAGCCCATTATGCTCCAGGCTGGAACCGCTCTGCCGCTGCAGACCGCCTCCCCCAACGGCGCAGGGTCCGACTCCTTGTTCCCGCCCTTCCCCCGCGGTGCTCAGGCGGTGGCTGGCTACCAGGTCACTGGCTGCACGGCTAGCACGGGTAGCAATGCAACCTCTTCTCAGGCCCTCACGCTCTCCAACGTGACCGCGGCCACCACCTCTGGCACGGTCCCCATGGAGATGCAGTAGAAGAAAGAGAAGAACTGCACTAATCTTTTCAAGGAATGACTAAACAAACTGACAAACTTTATAAAAAAGGAAGATAAAACTAAGGAGGAAAAGACGAACAAGAGGAAAAAAAGTATGTTAATCAGTAGATGATGAGAAGAACTAGGACCAAAGTACAGAGGAATAATCGATACTCGTATGCTTCTTTTAAGGGACATAACTCAGCTGTAGATGTATCTTAGATCGCGTATTCATCTGATATTTGTTAGTCTTGTTATTATGCTTTGTAATTCCTTCTCGTGTCTTCACAGAAAAAAGGAAACAGAGTAAAATTCAAGTCTTTGCAACGTCAACAGAAAAGATAAGCTGTCGTTTTCCGTTCATCTCTATTTACCTCTGCTCATTCTTTTTCGCTTTCACGCACGCATTCTCATACTTTTGTTTTCCATACATAAGCATGTCGTAATTATCTGAAGTACCTCAAACTTATTAGTGATACACAACTGGGTATATTTCTCGAACCTTTTGTAGAACTAGCTGTCATGTACTGTATTTCAATTACTTTTCTTTTCTCTTGTTATTTATACATTTTTTTCTCCTCCTTTTCGTTTCGCTCTTTCATCATTATTATTACTATTATTGTTCTACATTATCTTTTCCGATACCTTTTTTTCGTGGAGGTTCGGTTTTGTTTTTTAATTGTGAGTGAGTGAAGGAACCCTATTTTTTTTCTTGTTCTTTTTCTTCCCCTTTTCTTTTACTCTAGTTTTATTCTTCAATAGTACGGTATTCTTTTGGTTTTTTGTCTGTTGGCAGCTGATGGTGATGTACTGGAAGAAAGAAAAAAAAAAAAGAAACATAAAGACACAAAACAAATAAACAAACAAACAAAGAAACAAATAAGCAAACAACAACAACAAAAAGAAGTAACTGTTATTTAATGAGAAGGGAAAGGTTATCAATCAGGGAGTAGAAGCGAGTAGATAAACAGTTCTCAAAGGGTTTTCCGATTATGATTATTATTTTTTCTTCAATTTATACACACGGATCGCTTTTTTTCTTTTTTCATCCCCATTTTCTCCAGTTCAATTTATTAAGAAGAAGAGAACGAGTAACAAACAACAACAACTGAAAAAAAAAATAAAGAAAAAAGAAGAAGGAGAAAATCAATAATCAAAAGGGGGAAGGAAGAGAAAGTAAGAGTAAGGTAGTAAAAGGAGTTAGTAGTCGAGAAGCTGTAGCGAACGATTCCTACCTAAGATAAAGTGATACCTTCTCTTCTTGCTATGTTTCCCCTTTTGCAGATAAATATATTTATTATTTTGTTCCATTTCTTTATCTTTATTTATTTATTATTACATTATTATTTTTTATTTTTGCTCTCTCTCTCTTCTCGTTCCTTGTCAACAAGGGATGTGTGTCGCGCATGTGATCCCAGCTGTTTGCAGGACCTCTGATATATATATTTTATATCTTTTATGTATATCCGAACAGAAAGTATTTCTCTACTATAATAATGGTCCACCGCGGCGAAACCCCCATGTTTATTTGGTGTTTTTCGCACTCCATCCTTGGATGGAGGAAATCAACATTATTTTTATTTTTACTGCATTCAAGAGATTTCCGGAAGACCTGTTTCGTGGAGAATGGACTCCATCAACGCCGCAGAGGAGGACACCAGAAAGGGATGATATTCTAACAGGATCCCTATGGATGGACTTCCACCACAATAATGTTACGCCCTTCACTGTTTCGGCGGCTGTTTCTCTTGCTTTTCTATTTTTTTCTTTTCCTTTTTTTTTTTGTTTTTTAAACAACAAACTAATCCATTAAAAAAAAAAAAAAAAAGAAGAAGAGAACTATGAGAATGAATACCCCCCCCCCCATTCCTTGCACTTTATTTTTTTTTCTCATTTTTTTATTATTATATATTGTGTTCTCTAGCTTGTGTGGCAGCGAGCAACTATAACATCTGGATCAACATACAAACACGAGACACAACGCTTTTATTATTACTTTCTTTCTTTCTTTCTTGTTTTTATATTACTTCTTTCATTCCCGCCTCTTTTTCTTTTTACATTTGCTGTGTTTTCTCTTTTTGAGCTTTTTTTTAATTTGCGCGATGGGAAGGAGTGTGCTTATCGCGCATCTAGATCTAATTTGTTTGACTGGTTAAACTTTATTATTATTATTTATTTTCATTTTCTCTTCTTACTATTCTATTTCTCTAGCAGTGAGTTGTCACGGAGGTGAGGATGTCGGGCCCACCACCAGTGCTCGGAGGATTGCCTTACCTACTAAGAAGCGAGATCCATTTAATGAGAGTGTGTATGAGTTCTCGTTTTATCTTTTATTACTAATATTATTAAATGATCCATGATTTTATTTTCACAAAAAACTTTATTGAGGATCGAAGAAAACAAACAAAAAGAGCTAAAGGAACATGAGGAACGACCGGGAGCACGGCAGAGAGCGCGGAGCTTGGAGTGGCTCGTAACTTTTTCGAAGTTCTGGGAAACAGAAGAAGGAAAACTATCCTTCAATGAATTTCCCCTTTCCTCCTCGTTCCAATGCTGCATGTTGTGTTTTTTTTTTTTGTTTCTTTGTCTGTCTCTGAGTACAGCTATTCCGAACTATCTTTTTTCCCCTCGTATGTCGGCATTCACTCTTCCAAACATAATCCTTTCAGACATCCTTTAGACCCTTCCCGTTTAGTTGTGCATCCGTTTTGGTTTAGTGTGCCTACACCCTATTCCTTCACAACTGCTAAGAAGCGAGGAAAACGGAACGCTGCTTCCCTCCGATTCTCTTATAGTAACACCACAAAGTGTTAACCATCTTTAACATTCAATAAAATATAACACCACCACCACAACAAAAAAAAAAGAGCAAAAGAAAACTGAAAATAAATAAATATATATATATAAGGATAATACACATCTACCCATGGTAGTACAGTATTTGTAAGACATTCCCAATTTTTAATAGTATTAGTGAAATGATAATCAAGTGAAGCGATGATATATTTATTTATTCTCATGATTATCCTGTTTTTCAAGGGGAAGTTGGTGTCTCCTTTTAAGCCCCCCCCTTTTGTTTCTTTTATTTGTGCAACTCCGAGTTTTCATCCCAAGATACCCTTATAATTAATGAAGGGCATGAGATTTATAAAACTTCCTTTTCTGCTCCTAAAAAAACTTTTATTTATTCATATATTTATTTTACTACTGTTTTAAATGATTTTTATTTTTGAAAAATTAGTTTATTCTGCTGTACACAGACACAAAAGCACAGCGAAAGAAAGAAAATCAATAGCAGAGCCAAGGCTAGAACTCTCCCCCTTAAAAACGATAAAGCCGGAGGTATTACGGTTTGCTGTGCAGAGAAGAACAACAGCAACAAAAAAGAAAACAAAATAAAACTAAAACATCAAGAGAACGAAAAATAATGTTCATCTCTCTCTAAAAAAAATATGAGAGAAACTTATTTATTTATTCAGAAAGGACCGGTGGACGAAGCGGTATAAGAGACCAGCATTTAATCCTTGGAGGAGGATTAAATGAAGAAAAAAACGAAATGAGAAAAAAAAAAAGAAGTAATCATTAAAGAGGTTTCTTTTAACTGTTTCTGATTTAGTTTTCCTCTTTTTGTTTTTTATGCCTTTCATATTGCGGTTGTCTACCACATCTTCCACTTGAAGCCTCACACTTTGGCTTCACATTATTCTTCTTTCGCTTTTTTTTGGAGCATTCAGAAGACTCATTGTGTGTGGCGTAGAAGATCACGTGGGACCTGGGAGGCTGGGGGTATTATGTATACCTTAGAGCCTCTCCGCACAAATCTTCAGTTTACTTCCATTTTACTGTGAATGCTATTGTTTGAAATATATATGTTTCCCGACGAGTACTCATACGTATCTATAGCTGCATGATTTACCTTCTTTTTTTTCCCCCGTTCTTCTTTTTGTACCCATTTTTTGATGTTTATAAGCACCAGACTCTTTTTGCTGATATTGACGTCTATATGGTTCTTCGTTTTTTTCTTTTTTCGAATGTCTTTTTCTGTTTTGAATGCTCACAATGGATTCCAAAAAAAATATACAAAAAAAATGGAAAAATAATTATGAGACGAGTGAGTAAAATCAGACGGAAAATACAATTCGCGATCGAAGAGCGAGTGATGGTAAAAAACAGCAGAAAGAGCAAAAAAAAAAAATGTGCAACAAAGAAGACGATGGATCCCCATACTGAGCAGCCCTGTACTTCTGCTCCTTTTTTATATATAGAAAAAAAAGGGGCAGTGGTTTGTTTTCGCCATTCATGTACCTCTCCAATGCAGACAGTTGTTCCCTGTCTTCTTCCACTGGAGAACCAAATGTAACCTAGCCAGTTTGCTATGGAAAGCTTAATTCTATCTCAAGAAATCTTTTTTCTATCAACAATGTGGGATTATCTTCCTTGTCGTGAGCGTTGTTGTGAGTGTTGAAGAACATCGATACCTCTACCTCTCCTAACGCACCAGTCGTAGTTTATTAGTATTACTATTTCTTTTTTTAAAAAAATATTTTTTGCCTTTTTTTGTTTTTTTGCGCTTCTTTTCCATTTTTTGTAACTACCTCAACAGGGTCAATAAAGCCTGAACGCGAAAACAGAAATGTGAAAATTAAAATGAAAACAGAAAAATGCAAAAAAAAAATAGCAGCAACAACAGAAATACTAAATAAAAGGTAAACTGGAACGATCACATACTCCATTGCGGAACACACGGTGTGGGATGAGGAATGATGTAAGGCCATCCTTTTCGTTCATATCTCTTTTCCACTTCTTTGGGTGCAAGAATATTGTTTTTTTACATCTGCAGATGTCTCTCTCTCTATGATAAACACCACAAACGCGGAAAGAATCTGTGAGAAAAAGTGAATACGACCCTCACCGGCAAAGAAAAATAATTGAATTAAACAAATGGAAAAAGAAAAAAAAAAAGAAAAGAATTGTGTATGATTTTTATTGACCAAACCACAAAAATCTTGATGAAGCGATGAAAATAAAGATCTTTTCCGCTGTCTCTCTATTAAAAAGATATTATGAAGACTCTCCTGTTCAAAGAGCTTACCATTCCAATTTATTACAATTACTATAATTATTACTGCGAAAACACCATCTGAGGGAGTCTATGAAGGTTTTGCTTTCCTATTTGTTAAGCCCATTCATTATTTATAATAAATGTATTTATTTTATATATTTACATTCATATTTATATATATATGTATCTGACTTGACTCTGATAATGAGTACGATATTAGACACCGTAGAAGAAGCCGGTGTGTCTTAAAAGGCTGATTTATCTTTGAAGATTTTGATGGAGCCTATGACGACCTTCCTTGCAGTACTGCACCGTAAAGAACATTTTTCTTTTCTTCCTCCTTAATAATAATAAAATCAATAGACAAAATTTGTTGGTGTAGTCTTTTTAGGTTGAAGCTCAGTGTTGGTCGTCCACCACCACAACAACAAAAAAAAAACAACTATACATCATTTCACTCGCTTCGCTAGTCTTCATCGTGAACCAAAGAGAAGGTCGATTGCGTTGCGCTCTTATAGGACCCTACGGAGGCTTCCCCTTCGAACCCCTTTTCTCTGCTGGAGTTCTCTGTACCCAGAGAAGAGCGCTATGCCGGAACCCGTCACGCTCCATTCGTCGGATCTGCTCCGTCCCGCGTCATCCCGGCAGCGCCGCGGCCCCATTGAGCCGGTGCACGTGACGGTGCCGTCGCCCACCAAGTCCCCCTTTCCCACCGCGGAGGGGTACTTTAAGAAGCAGCACCTCCACACGGGGCACCTAACGCAGCTGGAGCCGCTGCCGTCGGACTCGGCGCTCGGATTGAGGCTCAAGACAACGCCGCCGCGGCGGTCGTCGAACCCGGCGCTGCAGCTGCCACCCCGACCGGAGCCGGACAAGAAGAAGGTCGACCCGCTCCGTAGTGTCGCCCCTGCTGGTCGGGCGAGCTCACCGCCGGACAAGGGCCACGTGCGGCACAGCGGCGACAGCGGCCGGCCGATGAGCCGCCGCCGCGTTGTCCCGCCCGTGCAGCCCGTGCAAACCCCGAGGCCCGGCGTGGAAGGCGAGGTGCTCCGCGTCGGGGATGGGGAGGCGGCGCTGCTCAAGAGCAAGACCCCAGCCGTGAACCCCAACACGCTGGTTCTCTCCCCCGTCCATCCTTGCAAGTGATGGCGGGGCGTGTGTGAGCGTGCTCTGGCTGCGGCGGGACATATCATGGGAGCTGAGGGTGCGGTGGTGCGGGCCCCCCCATACACATGATATATATATATATATATATCTAAATATTGGTTCCGATCTCTTTTTTTTTAAAAAAATATTTAGCACGTCTGGAGGAAGAAAGAGAATGACTGTACGCATTGCGATGTTGTTGTATTCTATTCAAGAGCCGTTTCATAGACTTTTTAAATGATTGGATATCCCATATAGAGATATATTTTTGGATTTGTAACAATACTTTTTATTTGTACTTTTGCTGTCGGGTCGCAGTAATACCCTCTCCTTGTATGGCCATGCGATGTAGAGGGAGTTCAGACGGTTGTGAAACGGGTAAACCCTTCTTTATTGTGCTTTACGATTATTGTGATGATTGTTGCTGCTTATTTCTGTTCTTTTGTAATAATTTGAGCATCGTCATCACTGGGCTTGACTGTGGAACTAGTCCAACGCTCATGTGATTTGAAAAATACTAAATTCAATTGTAAAAGAAAATGAAAAACAAGAAAAGTATGTACGGGAGAAAAAAAAGAAGCATCATGATAAAAGGTATTCACACACACACACACAAGAAATATAATCCTCTGGAAATGGAGCGTCTTAACAAAAGAAAAGAGATTTGCAGCAGCACTGCTTCATCTCTCTCCCGGCTCTTAAACTAGCATTTTGAGTATCACGAAGAAAGACATTATTATTTTATTTGTATGTTTGTAAAGTTAGTAGCATTGTTTTTCTCTGTTTTATTTCACTTGTCACGGCTTTCCACACCATACACATTGTTGTTGTTCAGTTTATAATATTTTGTTGTTGTTCTGTTTATGCTTTCTCATCCATCATTCCTACTCTATTCTATTTTACTGGACTACTATGACAAGAATGGAATAAATACTAATGCAGTGTGTCAAAATTTTTTTCCGTTACAACGACTACAAATATGTAAAAAGAAACCAAAAAAAAAAAAACAATCATAAATGCTAAGAAATATTATACGTTACTGTTTCCCGCTATTTAGCGCGTGTAGATCACGTGATGATCACTTATGAAGGGAGCACTTTCTCCGGGGTCCGATAGGAGACGAGCTGTTATTGGACCACGCCGAGCTCCCCTATTCCATCGGTATGTGGCGACACCGCACTGCTGAACGTTGCTTTTCTTCTCTCTTTAGAACTGCACCCCCCAACTTCCAAAAGGACAACCATATCGATTATAGAAGCAGAAATACCCCCCCGTGATGTCTCAGGACTCCGATTCCCGTCATCCCCGTTATCCATTCGCGGCGGGGAAGGGGACTCCCCTCGGTCAGCTGCCGTGCTTCCTCGGTGTCCCGACCCGGAAGAATACCAAAGCCGGCGCCCAGCTCGAGGCCGCGCTCGAGCCGCTGCACCGCCTGCTGTACGGCCGAGCGGGGGTTGTCGGCGAGCGGCGGGCGGCTCTGGAGGCGTTCCAAGGCTTCCCTGACGAGGCCGAGGCGACGGTGGTGGAGCGGCTGGGTCACCTCAAGAAGGACAAGCTGCGGGTCATGGTGCAGGGCCTGGGGATACGCCAGCATCTTTCCGTGAAGGTGGAGGCGCTTGCGAAGGGGGTGGCCGCGTTCTTGATGGCGCCTCGAGATGACAAGGTTATTCAATGGCCCAAGACCGCAGCAGCGGGAGAGGGGACGACGGGGTGGAAGTCCACGCGAGACACCGCAGAGCCCGTCGCCGAGGCCCCGGAGAAGAAGCGCCAGCGCTCTAGCAGTGAGAAGCCCGGCGTGCATCCCGACACGGTGCGGGCGGCTGTGTTTCAACGAGTACTGCGCATGACACCGGCGGAGCGCGCCACGCTGGGGGCGAAGGCACTTCGCGCGGAGCTCGAGCAGCAGTTTCACGTGGAGGAGGGGGAGCTGAAGCCCTTCAAAGACATCATCGCCGAGACCGCCTCCCTCGCTGTCCAATCCCTCGTGGAAGCGGAGGCACGAGGAGAATGTCACGCACTGAAGTCTAATGAAAACCCGGACCAAACACCTCTTCAGTGATGCGACCGAGCGGAAGGCATGTTGTATCCACAACAACAAAAAAAAAAGAGAAGTTTATTGAAAGCGCGAAAAAAAAAAAGAGTTAAAAACAGATGCTTTAACCCCTAGTTTAATCCCAGAATGGTGTGTGCTTTTCACCCCTTTTATTGCGTGTCGTTCTAGATAATTTATTTTGAGCATTTCTTTTTTTAGACATTTTCGTATTTTCAGTAATAATTTATATTTGATTGTGCTTTACTGGCTTTCGTGCGTGCAGATGCAGATGGGTGCTCTTCTTTTGGAGCAAACAGTATGTTTCCCTTCACGTTATTTTTCTTGTTGCTTCTTATTTAATTCACTTTTTTTTTTTTTTTGAAATAAATATTATATATATATATATAAATATATATATATCAACCACTCCTTTACTTATTGTGTTGCAGCACGAGCAGAGTATGCAGATCTTTGTACGCACCGCTGCGGGCCAGACGGTGGCCGTCCGCGTGGCACCAGGGTCCACTGTCGCCCACCTTCGCGAGAAGCTCGCTCTCACCAATGGGGAGCTCTTCTATGCGGGCATGTGCCTCTCCGACGCCTCGGCTGAGCTGAGCGAGTACGCCGTGAGCTCCGAGTCCACCGTGGAGGTGATGATGCCGGTGGAGGGCGGCAAGGGCAAGAAGAAGAAGAAGAAGACCTTCACCAAGCCCAAGAAGCCCACCCACCGCCACAAGCTCGAGAAGATGCGTGCGCTGAAGTACTTCAAGGTGACCGAGAAGGACGACGGCTCCTTCAAGGTGGAGCGCACTCGCAAGGAGTGCCCCCACGCGGGCTGCGGCTCTGGTGTGTTCATGGCCAAGCACAAGGACCGCGAGTACTGCGGCAAGTGCTACCTCACCTACACGAGCAAGTAGGCGAGAAGAACACAATGACACACTCTCAACGTGACTTTGATTTTTCATTTCTTTTATTAGAACCAAAAATATATATATTTCAAAACAAATTTTTCTTATTTGCCATGTGATGCTGAAAATGCTGTAGGAGAGTGGTGCTATCCTTCTCCTCTCTCTTGTTTTCTTTTCTATTTTGTTGCTGTTGATGCTACCGCGCTGTGGCAAGTTCTCTACCACCAGTAGATTCGCTGTTGTGGGCGTTACAGGTGCTACAGTGGAAGAGTTCAGTTTTCGACCAGACGAACGACTTCGGAAGCGCAACAACGGGCGAGAATCACTAAATAGATATTAATACACTAGTATTTTGGCGTTGGAGTCGTGTTGTTGGTGGGCCATGAACGCTAACGCTTACTCGCTGCTCAACACGGTGCTGCGAGACCGCCCTTGCGTTGATCCTTCACTGCACACCGCGATTGACACCGCACCATTTGCCATACTTTCCATTGCACAGCAGTGCTACTATGTCTTGCACACGGTGTCGGTGACGCGCGCACTGCTGTACGACGAGGAGTCCGCCTACTCCCAGACGGTGCAGCGGCTGGTCGAGAAATTGCCGGAGGAGAACCGCGGGTCGGCGAAGGCAGTACAGCTCCCGAGCCAGCATGTGGGCAACGCCATCCTGTCGCAGTCCTCCGCCGAGCGTGGGAGCAGTAGTGCGGGGAGCAGCTCCCACCACGCCTTCGAGGCGTCGGCCTCCGTCGCCCCACCGCCGCCCCCAGAGCTACTCGACGTCCCGAAGCTGCGCCTCCCCACGGTGAAGCTGTCGACCCCCGCCACGCCCATCGACCTGTTGCCGGTGAAACCCGCCTGCAAGCTGGACATTTCCGTTGCGATCCTTGGAGGTGGGACGGTGGTACGCCGGCTGCTGCATCTTCTGCTGGACGACCATCCCTCTCTGATACACCCCACTCGCATCACCGTCATCACACGGCAGCCAGAGAAGCTGAACATCTTCGCGGCACAAGGTGTGATGTGCCTCCACCGCAAGCACGGCACAGAGGCACTGAACCGGTGCCACGCGCTCATTATCGCCTGCCAACCGTCACAGCTGGATGACGTCCTTCAAAACCACTTCAGCGCGAAGCCGTACGGCAACGACCCGCTGCACCAGGTCGCCGAGCTGAAGCCGTCTACGGTAGTGATTAGCTGTCTGGCGGCCTACCCAAAGGGGAAGCTGGCGGCTCTGCTGCGTCACGATGAGAAGCTCGTGGTGCGGACCCGAGTGGCGTCTATCCGGGAGTTACCCGACGTCGCGGAGGATCACGTGCAGACGGGCCGGGAGTGCATGGCGGTCCAGGTGCAGCGGATGGCCGATCAGGACTCATTCTTGAAGGAGGCCGTAATGCAGGCGGAGCGGCATCGCGTGGAGGAAGCGGTGGCCCGCATTATGGACCTGCAGTACAGCGATCCGAGCGCGCACACCACCCTTCCGTTAGATCTCGCACGACGAGCCGCACTGAACACCGTGCGGGAGGAGGACCGCTCCAGGGTGAACCCCACGGACCCGGGCTCGCGCCTGAGGGAGAGCTACGATGTGGACTGTCAATTTCTCTTCGCGTTGTGGGGTGCCATCCAGGCGTACGTGGCGGCGGAGTTTGAGATGAAGGAAGGGGAGAAGGCTCGAAAGGCGATGGCGCTGCGGGCGCTTCACAGCGGCGGAAGTGCGCCACCCGCACCGGTGAAGTCTGCCATTGTGAGGGCCGGGCTGATGAGCGTGGGGCACCAACGCCACGGCAAGAAGGAGGCGCACTCTGCGGCGAAGAAGTCGGAGGGGCCCTTTCTCTGCGCGGCACTGGCCACCCTGCCCTCCAGTGTGCATCGCGTGGTCGTGCAGACCGTCATCTCCCGTTACGCCCCACCCTCGCCACATGCGAACCTGTTTGATACGGGAAGGAAGGAGTGGACCGCTTCTACGGCGAGTACACCGCAGTCGACCAGTCGTGCGGGCACGACGTCCACGTCGCAGATCCGAGGAGCCCTGCGGCGCCTCGCTGGTGTGTACCCAGAGGAAAAAATCTTTATTCAGGACCTTCAGGAGCATTATCGCTGCGTCATTGAGCCAGAAGTGGAGGCGAGGCCACTGCCGCTCTAAGCTGTTCTCTTTTCCACTCGCGATACCAGCACTGATCATCAAAGTGAATGAATGACTGTGTGCAGGGTGCTTGTAGGGCTCGGCGACAGCACAGGAAAGAGCTTGTGCTGTCAATCTTTTTCTCATGACATGTACAATCGGTTGCCCTGCACTCGTTTTTTTTTTTGTTTTGATGAGTATGAATGACACAGAGCGAAGTGGCATCACTTTCTTGAAACTTCAATCGTTTCTGAAAAAGAAAGAAAAGAAATAGATGTTCTCCACCTTTTTTTTTTGAAAGACAAAAACTACTTCACGCCTTTCTGCATTAACGTACTTTGCTTGCAGATGGCTTAGCCTTCCTTCTCCAAACATAAACTATATTGCTCGAGATAACGTGATATTTTTTCATTTGCGCTACTTCTTTTATTCTGTTTTTTTTTTTTTTTAATTATTATTGGTGTTTGTTGGACTGAAGTGCTGGTCTTCTCGTTCTCTACTGCTACGCTCTCTATAACACATCTGAACGAAACCCTTTGCTTCGTGTTGATTCTCCGTAAACACGACGCCCTATTTCATCAAGGTTCTTTTGTTTGTTGTTTCGACTCTTTGCAGAGGAAGGGCTCGCGAACCCACCAACAAGCGAAGCAGCGGTAATCTGGAAGAGAACACGACGCCGTAGTGGGATCACTTCTCCGTGCTGCGTTTTCGCCACATTTCTCACTTTTATTTTCGTCGTGTACCCCATTTCTTTGCATCGATGGCTTCGCTAGAAAAGTGCACGGATACACTGCTGCGGCACAAGGCGATTCAGAACAGCCATTGCGAGCACTTACAGAACCAAATTCGAGCCAGTGAGAGCCAGAAGAGCGCTTCCATGGTGCACTTGAAGCTCCTCGTTGGCGATGTACGGCGACGCCTTCGGGACATGGATGAGGTCAGGGAGAGCATCACACGTCTCGATGATCAACTTCACAACCGCAAAGTCAAACTGAGCGGCACAATGGTTCTTCTTCAGCAGAATATGCACAAGTACGAGGAACTGCTAGGAACTATTCGCCAGAGTGCAGCCCGCTGGCACGGTTTCCCGCAGGAACTGTCTCAGCTCATGCGCGCCTTACAGGAGCGCCGAACTCTTCAGAAGGACAGCCGTCTTCTTATACGCGTCGTGTGTCAAGCCAGTCATGTGTACATTGCCACGTGGCACTTGAATTTTTCTCAACAGCGTGTCATGAACGAGTTCGCGCTGCAGAAGGGTGTGGTGCAACGCTGTATGGATCGACTTCGTATCGAAGCGCTGCAGACGGCGGAGGAGATCACGCAGCTGGAGGGGCTCGCAGCAGCGACGAGTGACGTCCAGCAGACAACGCTACAGAACGTTCAAACCCTACAACGTCAACTCGCTACTGTGACGGCGACGAACCGCCGCCAAATGGACGTGATACTTCCAGGGCTTGCTGAACGACGGGACAGCGCTCAATGCATGACGCGGGAAGCGGAACAGGACGCTTTGACGCTGGAGGAGTCCTGTGCGGGACTGGCCACTCGACTCCGCGTGGAGCACGAGACGCTGGATCGTCTGACGTCCACCCGCGTTGCACTCACTCAGACCATTTCAGAGCTGCACTGTCATCGGGCTGAAACGCTGCAGCAGTTGGCCAAACAACACGAGGCGCTTTGCCAACGCCTGGATCAAGTACGGGACGAGGCTCAAGAGAGCAGCAAACGATACGCCGTCACTGCGGCGGATCGCCAGAAGCGCCTCCTCGCCCTCTCCGCGACGCTTTCTCTGGCGGACGCTGTCGTACTGCGGCACCACCGCCACGCCGAGCAGCTCGCCCAGCAGCGCCTCGACATCCGAGCGTCGCAGGAGCGTTTGGCTCCGCTGCGAGAGCGTCATGCGGCGGCTCTGCAGCGGCAGTGGGAGGAGGCCCGTCGCCGTCGTTGTGCCGAGCTGCTCGCCGCCGTGGAGGCGGAGGAGTGCCTCACCCGACGACCGCTCCAGGACGACAATCTCCTCGCTCTCGCCTCGGTGCATGCGATGGAGCAGTCCGCTCGATCCCGCCTCCGAGCACAGCGTGTCGCTTCTGAACCTCGAGCCTCTGCCCAGTCGGCGAAGAAGGTCCTCTCGAAGCGACCCAAGCCCGCCAAGCGACAGCGCCGCACACACCAGTCGCGCTCTGTTTCCCTGTCTCAGAGTCCCGCCACACGCAGCTCGAAGTTCGAAACAGGGTTGCGCTCCAGCTCTCCGTCCGTCGCGTCGTCCCTTGGCGGCAAGACGGCGTACCCGTTCATGGCGGGGGCCGCGACGTCGACTGCCACCGGCGCCACCTTCACCTCGTTGTTCCACACCCCTCAGAAGCCAACTCGGCTCCGGCAGCCGCCTTTGCCGAGACCCTCTTACCCCCCTTCCAGCACCAAAAACCCGAAGACGTCGAACAGGGCGAAGAAACGCTCCGCGGAGGTGCTGAAGAAGAGCAGCCAAAGGGCGATCGCCAGCCCCGTTCCTCGGGCTCCGGTGGAGAGCTCCGCGCTGTCCTCGGCGCTCTTGAAGCAGCACACACAACGGAACGCTGTCGGCTCCGACGCTGTAAAGCCCAAGAGCGCTCGAAACTTTCCCCTCGATTCGCTAAAGAACAGCGATGACTTATTTATGTACGTGTACTGAGTCTTGCCAATAGGATGGCTTCCTCATATGAACACCAATAAAAAAAACTACATCAAGAACAGCAATCTATTTTTCTTATGATTTAAAAATGTTTTCCCCCCTTTAATTTACCTCTTCATTTCTTATGATGAAGAGACAATAAAATCTGCTATTGCGCTACGCTCATTTTGTTTTGTTTTGCTTCTTTCTAATCGACAGAAATCATTAAAAGAAACAATATGCCTTTCCAGTACAAACACTCTTGTCGTGTGATGACTCCCTCAGAGTGTAAAAATGCCGTATCTGGAGTTTCAACTTCTTCTCTCTCTTCTTCTTTTTTTTTTTCCCCCTGCTACTCTCTTGCCGAACCTCTTCTTTTGCTGGCTTAGTTTTAGTATCGTGCGTTAAACGGATACTAACCGTCGTTGCCGTCCATGAACAAGGAGGACGTTCGCGTCGCGTTGTGCTTCTTGCTCAACTATGTTTCCAGTGTGGGCATTATGGGCATCAACAAGAAAATTTTTAACGAAGGCTTCCGCTATGGGACGCTCTTAACGATTTTTCACTTCAGTTTTACGTTTTTAATGCTAGTGTGCGGCTCAAGGATGCGGTTTATTTCGTTTAAAAAACTGTCCATTCATAAAGTAGCGCCGTTGTGTCTCACATATAGCGGTTTTGTGGCGCTCACCAATGTGTCGCTGGTGTTCAATCCCATCAGTATTGCTCAACTGCTCAAGGTCCTCAATACGCCTGCTGTCGTTATCTTGGAATACGTGCTGTACCGAAAGGTCTACCCGTGGAAGATACTGGCGTCCCTCTTCGTTTCGGTGGTGGGGCTCACCCTCACCAGCGCTACGGATGCTCGCACTACGCTAGTGGGGACACTTGTGGCGCTTTCAGCGGTGACCGTCGCTGCGCTGAACCAAATATTTGTTGGGCAGAAGCAAAAGGAATTGGATTGCAACGCTTTCCAGCTTCTCATGTACCAAGCTCCTCTCTCCGCCCTGATGCTGTTGCCAACCGTTCCCGTGCTCGATATGGGCATTTGGACCTCCTTTCAATTTCCGAGTATGCATTTATGGTTGCTCATTGGGCTCTCTTGTCTTTTCGCAGTAGGCGTGAACTGCTCTATTTTTCTCATTATCGGCAAGACGTCACCCGTGACGTACAATGCTGTGTCGATGATTAAACTCGTTTCCCAAATTATGTTGGACTTTATCTTCTTTGACGGGAAGGCGAATGTGCAAGTGATGGCGGGTGTCCTCATCACCCTCCTGGGTGTGGCATGGTACTCGGATCTCAAAATGAAGATGAACAAGTCAGTGGCGATGGTGAATTCGAAGTAGTGCAGAAATGTACTTCTTTTTTGTGGAGACTGGACTTGTGTGTGGCTTTACTCCAATTCAGTTTATTGTTCATAAATTCTCTGTCATGTCAAGCTTATTTTCTTGGAGTAGGACTATGTATATCAGCTCTAATTTTTTTGCTTGAGTTATTGAGCCGCGCTGTTAACGGAGGCAGTGCTTACTGGCATTGCATGGACGAGGGAACATTCACTCAACCTACCTTTTGTCTGGTTTCTACCTTTTTAAAAAAAAATATATTGTTACTCCTTCACATTTCTCCTTGTTGCTCTGTTGGCTTGCCCCTTTTACATTTCTATATCCTCGTATTGGTGCGCCTTTGCAGCTCTATTAACAGTTGGAGCTTTAAACTATTGTTTTACCGATAACAGTGTTGCTCATTATAGAAGGAACAGAATTGCTTTCTATACGCAAGAGAGAAGCATCCGTTCCGCTAAATTTACTGAGGTTTCGCAATTACACATTTTTGTTGCACCTTATTTAGTTGCTTCAAGCCGCCAAGCTGGTAAAACTTTTTTGTTGTCCGTCGTGCTGGTCTTCCGTTTCAGATTAGACATCGCGGTTCAATCCGTCTCAAAACGTTATATATATATATATTTATATATATTTATTTGATATTGAATTTTGAGTGAAAACTTCATTCGCCCGAACTTCTCACGCGCAGCCCTGCAACGGCACCGGCTCGATTGGTACCACACAGCGAGCCCGCTGGTGCACAGAACTGAAGTAGAGGAGAATGAGAGAGAGAAGCGGCGATGGCGAGCCTTCACCGTCCAGCACGGCACTGCCGCCGTCGTGGGACCTCCCACCTCCCTGGTCCAGCCACCACAGCAGCAGCAGCAGCAGCGATGATCGCATGAACTTGTACGGCTCGTTGCGCTCCGTACCGTCTCCGACACAGCAGCGAAGACAACAAGATCTCCGAAATAGTCGTCAGGGTCCGCGCCACTCCCCGCCGGACAAGCATTCCAAGCCGCCGACGCACTCCTTTCTTCGCAACATGTCCGACAGCGACTGGCGCATCGTGAAGGACGAGGAGGGGTGGGGGCCACAGGAGCTGCGCCAGCACCGTCTCGCGCCACAGTCCCCGGAGCAGCGCCGGCCCGATCGCCGCCGCCGTCATACACGGCGCCAGCGCACCCCAGAGCGCTCACTGTCGGAGGAAGAGCGGGAAAGCGCTATGATGGTGCCGATGGACAGCTCTGCGAAGCGGAGAGGCCCGCTCCTACGAGAGCACAAGGAGGCTTATTCGAGCTCGTCTCCACAGGCGAGGTCCTCCAGTGCGCACAAGGGCAGCATGGAGACACGGGGGCCGCTGCATGTGCAATTGGCGGAGCGAGCGCTGATTGGGAAAGGAAGCAGCGGGAAGGTGTTCAGTGCGATGGACATCGACACGAATCGCCTCATCGCCGTGAAGGAGATCCCCCTCGGCCTGCTGCCCCTCGACTCGAGCACGTCTCACGACTCCGTATCGCAGCGGAGGAGCTCATGCGTGTTTACCACCGAGCAGGGTAGTTCGGCGTTGGCGGAACTGGAGCTTTTGAAGCAGCTGGATCACCCCAACATTGTGCGGTATCTCGGCGAGGAGACAGACCTGGAGGCGGGGTGCCTTCGCATTTACATGGATCTTGTCTCTGGTGGGAGTGTTCGTTCGCTTCTCTCCACATACGGGAAGCTGCAGGAGAATCAGGCCGCGTCGTACACACAGCAGATGCTCTCTGGACTGGCGTATCTTCATTCCAAGCACATCGTGCATCGGGATCTAAAGGGAGACAACCTACTCGTAGAGCCGTCCGGCGTGCTAAAGCTGGCCGATTTCGGTACAGCCGGTGCGGTGTCAACGGTTGGGTCTTCGAAGGGCGTCGGCGGGACGGCCTTCTTCATGTCACCGGAGGTGCTGACAAGCGAGAATAGAGTGACCGAAAAGTCGGACATCTGGTCCGCCGCGTGCTGCGTGCTCGAAATGCTGGTGGGCAAACCTCCCTTGGCACAGCTGAAGGAGCAGTACGCCATCATGATGATGATTGCACAGTCCGAGGGCGAGATCATTCATCACTATCTGCCTTCAGAACGTAAGAGCTGGAGTCCGGAACTTCTCGATTTCCTGTACCAGTGCCTCCGTCGACAGCCCGCGGAGCGACCGAGTGCGTCGGAGCTGCTCCACCACCCGTGGATCGTGAACTGCGCCACGCGACCCGTCGAGAGAGACGCCGACGGCCTCTACAGCGTGCACCGGAGCCCACATCCTCAACCCCCGCAGCGAACGTCGCAGCGGCCTTCGGTGCGATCTGGTGCGCCCAGCCCTGCGAAGCCCCGGGAACCGGTCGAGGTGTCCCACAGCTATAACCCGCGCTCCTTGAGAGAGCAGCGTGAGCGCGGGAAGAGCCAGGAGGAGCTCAGCTCGCGGAGCTGCAACGCCGAGGCGGTCACGCGATCCTTCCTGCCAGAGATGGAATCGGAGCTGGATATCACGTATCCGCAGCCCGCACAGGACTCACGGACGAAGAAGTCGAGAGGGCGTGAGGACAGCCGGCACCGTAGCGCTTTCCGTGACGGGAAAACCTTCCGTGGTCCCATTAGGGGGGAGGCGGAAGAGGTGCCTCGGCTTGGTGACCACCACACGTACCATGTGCGCCGGCCGAGGTGGACCGACACGACCCCCCCTGTGCATCGCCTCGAGGCGAAGAACTTTTTGTCCCCCTCACTGTTATCCCCAAGACATCACCTAGAGTGGGACGACGAGCGCGACGGGCCGCCGATGCGGTGAATCTCCGCCGCCCGCACCCCGTCCACGCGTGTGGTGTGGACCGCCCGCTAGCCCGAAGCTGCAGCGGGCGGATGGGGGTGCGGTGCCGCTGCGTTGCACCAGAGTGTAGAGCGCATCCCTCTTCCTCAGCTTGGAAATCGCTTTTAGTAAACGAGTAGATTTTTCAAGTTGGTCTTGGTGCGAAGGGGTTCCGGACAACGTACGCTGTGTGGACGATAGAAGAGAAAGGGGCTTTAGTCGCAGCGTCCCATCTCTCTGAAAAGTAGCCAAGAGCAGTGGCCAAACACCATGAAACAGACACGCACAGATATTATCCAGTTTGTACAATTGAAAGTTGCGCAGTACCAACTTCAGGATGCTTTTGCTGTTGTCTTTCGAGGAAAGAAAAGGAAATCTGAACAGCAGGTTCCGACACTTAACTCGCCTTGCGGTCTCCCCCAATAGACCGTCTATCAATATACACTTACTTCTTTCTGTGATATGAGGTCATCATCAGTGCTCTTGAAACATGAGTAGGTTTCCCTGTTCAAAGGTTCGACGCTGCAGTCGACGCTGATAGGCTTACGGATAATTCTTAACGGCACTTCATCCACTGTTTTATTTTCATAATTGATCAAGGTACTCAAAAGACAAACGAAAGGAAATATTAACTATTTCAGATTGACTGAATTACCGCTACACACGACAGCGAGATCCTACGCACTGTCACGTCGCACCAGCAACATCCTCCTACTCAATCTCTCCCACCCCTCCTACACAGTCACAGTCGACAAGTCCAGCGACTGTGTGAGGATGTACAACCCTCTCACTCCGAACGCCTACCCTGAGGTGAAGAAGCAAGCGTATCGTGAGAAAGTCGAGCGCCGCGCTCCGCCCCCCCCCACCAACTTCCTCTCGGCGGCACTGCTTGCCGCGGGAGGGTCCGCGTCACGGCCTGCGGTGCCGCCGACGAGCAGCGGCCTCCCCCTGCTGAACGTCTCGGCGGAGGAGCTCCACGCACAGCGCATTCAGCGCAGCGCCGCCCTCGGGGTGCATCGGGCGGTGGAGTACCAGAAGGACGCCCAGGAAACCGAGTTCAAGCGGCGGAAGTTGGAGGGCTCCGACACGCACAGCCGCGTCGCGAGTCGCCTGATGCAGATGGGAATGAAGAAGCCGCCCAGCAGCAGCAGCGGCCCCACCGCCCCGCTGGTGTTTGTGCGCTCCGGACTGCGCACCGGCGGGTTTCGCGTCGCGCCGGAGGAAGGTACAGCCCCAGCCGCGGTGCAGCTGGAGGGCTCTCCGAGTGCTGCGCTGCTGCTGCGCTGCGCGGCGTCCCCGTCGCTGTGGGAGGCGCTGGAGCCGTCGCAGCGCGAGGCGATGGAAACCGCGAGGGCGAACCGCAGCGCGGCAGAGGTGTCGCGCCTGGCGGAGCAGATGTGGGCGGGTCTGCTGCGGGATGTCCTGCGGGAATGCGCTGTCTTCGGGGTCGTGTCCAGCTGCCGAGTCCACGTGCTCTCCCCCCAAGAGGAGGCGGACGTGTCGTTGCGGCTTCGGGCCGAGGCTTCCGCCGTCTCCACAGAGGCACAGCGGGCGGCGGCAGTGCTGTCCGAGCGAGTGCGGGTTCTGCTGCGGTTCGACTCCCTCGCGGGGGCCTTTAAAGCGGCAGAGGGGATCCGATCCCGTGTCCCCTCCTGGAGCGTCAGCTTCTACCCCTCCGCGATGTATGACGAGGGGAAGACGGGCCCTGTGGCGGGAGAGCCGAATTGCCGCCTTCCCTGAGAGACCACATAGCGTGGAGTGGAGGAGGAGCGAACCCTCTGGAGTCTTGGAGAGAGAGAGAGAGAGAGGGGCGCTCGGCTCGGACAGAAGAAGAACAACTTAGTTGAAACAGCGGTAGTTGTATGTTTACTTGCGCAAGATAAGAAGATCTACATATATATATATATATGAGTTCAATAACTCTATCAAAGTGCCGTCATTGGATACTCTCTTCAGACCCTTATCTACCCTTCTGCTCATCTTCTTGATTTTAATATATTTTGCATAGAACCACATTATGGCTTCTCCGTCACAAACCGTTCCCCTGGTCGATCACGACCCGGAGTTGCATGACATCATCGAGCGAGAGATGGCCCGCCAGTTTCGTGGCTTGGAGATGATCGCCTCTGAAAACTTCACATCGAAGGCGGTAATGGAGTGCCTCGGCTCCGCTTTGACCAACAAGTACGCGGAGGGCGAGGCCGGCAGCCGCTACTACGGCGGCACAGAGTACGTCGACCTGGTGGAGAATTTGGCCAAGAAACGCGCTCTCCAAGCCTTTGGGCTCGATCCGGAGGTGTGGGGCGTGAATGTTCAGCCGTACAGCGGTTCCCCGGCCAACTTTGCGGTCTACACGGGATTACTGGAGCCCCACGCCCGCATCATGGGTCTGGATCTTCCCAGTGGTGGGCATCTGACGCACGGCTTCTACACTCCCAAGAAGAAGATCAGCGCCACCTCCATCTTCTTTGAGTCGCTGCCGTACCACGTCACCTCAGAGGGCATTATCGATTATGACGAGATGGAGCGCGTTGGCGCTGTCTTCCGCCCCCGAATGATAATTCTAGGGGCCTCTGCGTACTCGCGAGAGTTCGAGTACGACCGCGTCCGACAGATTTGCGACAAGCTGGAGTGCTTGTTGTTCATGGACATGGCGCACATTGCAGGCCTCGTGGCGGGTGGGGTGCTTCTATCACCCTTCGATGTGGCGGATGTGGTGTCGACCACCACCCACAAGTCACTGCGCGGTCCACGTGCTGGCATGATCTTCTACCGCAAGCAAAAACGCGACGGCACCGCAACGGACTTCGAGACGCGGATCAACAATGCGGTGTTTCCTGGCCTGCAAGGCGGACCTCACATGCACCAAATTGCCGCCATCGCCACTCAGATGAAGGAGGTGTGCAGCGAGGACTGGAAGACGTACGCCCAGCAGATCCAGCTCAACGCCCGCACTCTCGCGGTGAGCCTCATGAAGCGCGGCCACACGCTCATCTCCAACGGAACCGACAATCACCTGATCCTGTGGAACGTGCGGGCGCTCGGTCTAACAGGAAGCAAGGTGGAGAAGCTGTTGGAGGCGGTGTCCATCTCGTCGAACAAGAACACGATTCCTGGTGACAAGAGCGCAATGAACCCTGGCGGGATTCGCCTGGGCACCCCTGCCCTCACCAGCCGGGGCTTCAGCGAGTCGGACATGGAGGTGGTGGCAGAGTTCATTGACCGCGCCGCACAGCTCAGCCAGAAGATCCAGACAGACATCAAGTCCACCAAGCTGAAGGACTTCACAGATGCCATGGCGTCCAACGCCGCGGTGAAGCAGCTGCGTGAGGACGTCGAGGCGTTTGCCGTGCGCTTCCCGATGCCTGGGTTTGACGGCGACGCTCTTGTCTACAGGGACGGTATTCCGGAGCAGTTGTGAGGTGACGACCTGTGCCGGAGCTGTGATGTACTCCGATGATCCCGGTGACCTCCGCTCGAGTTTCCACACACACACACACACACACACACACACACAAGTGCTTTTTCCACGCACGTTTTTCTTTGGTTCCACTAGAATATTTTTTTTTGTTATTCGCCCTTTCTTTTATCGATTTTTAAAAAATAATGCAACAACGGCAAACACCTTTGACAATAATGAGTATGTGCCCGGTAGGAATACAATAGAAAGCGGCCTACCCGCAGATGACGACGGGAGTATATCCAGTAGTTGAGCACTTGCCATGAGTATGGCACTGTTGGAGCGGTTAGCGTAAGTTATCACTCCGCAAGACATTTCTTCCATTGTCTTACAGGCGGAATACATCCTTGTAGAGAGGGTTTCTCATCCTTGTTTGGTATTCTAATGGTTAAAACTCCATTAAAGGCAAAAACAACAACAGTAACCACCACCAGATCTTCCTTTGTGTCGTGAATCCCTCTTTTAAAAGGAAGTTGCTAGCCCTTCTACACAGTATCTCCTGCTGTTTTCAGCCAGTGGTGAACCTTTTTCTTTTCTTTCCTTTCCCATTTTGATGACTTTCCCCTTTTTTGTTGATATTTGTTTCGTTTTTTTTGTTTTTGGTTTCTCCACATGCGTAGGTCGTAAGATGGCGTGGAAAACTACACGAAGAAATCGTTGGCTCCCAGTGCTATGCTGCGCTGTACTCTGTCTTCTATTTTGGGCTTCCTACGCGGTCGCGGAGGAGATGACCACCGAGGAAGTGAGTCGCCAGCTCATTGTGGAGGGCGATAAGGCGATGAGCAGAGGTCGTGATCACTTCCAGGAAGCGCTAGGCAAGTACACGGAGGCGCTCCTCAAGACCCCTACCAACGTCCGCGCGCTCTTCTCCAGAGCCCAAGTCGCCTCTCGCATGCGACAAGTTTCCTTGGCGATGGAGGACCTCGACACGCTGCTGCGCCTCTCCGCCCAGCACGTCGCTGCGCTGGAGCTCCGTGTTTCACTGAGCCTGCAACAGGGCGATCTGCGCCAGGCGGTGGCGGACACCGCGAGTCTGCTGCCCCTCTACCGCCAGCAGAAGAAGGGCCCCACGGCAGAGCTGGAGGAGCGGCTGCGGCGGCTGAAGCAGCTGTCGCTGCAGTGGGACCATCTGCAGCATGTGATCGACGCCGATCCCACTCATTTGCCATCCCTCTCGCCATCACGCGAATCCGCTCGCCGCCGCCACTTCGGCGAATGCGTCCGCCTGTTGGGGACCCTCATCGAGGACTTCAGCCGAGAAAGCGTCGCGCTCCGTCTGAAACGAGCGGGCTGCGCTGTTGCGGTGCATCAAGGCGGGAAGGTCACCGCGGACCTGAAGTACGTGCTCCATCAGGAACCGCAGAACCTCCTCGGCATCGCGTATAACGCGATGGCGATGCGCAGCCTGGGGTCCATTGCGACAGCGAAGTCGGAACTCCAGCGCTGTCTGTCTATTGATCCAGAGAACGCGCGCTGCGCCAAGTTGTTTAAACTCGTTCGTGCGGAGGAGAAGAACACGGCGAGCGTAAAGAATCACTTGTCGAAGAAGGAGTTCGAGAAGGCGCTCAGCGTCCTCCACACCATGGCCAAGCTCGAGGCCAACCCACCGTACGCGACGCAGCTCGAGATGTGGCGCTGCGAGGTGTATGTTGGCCTGCGCCGCGTCGAGGAAGGGCTGAAGGCGTGCGGCAGTGCGCTGGACAGCGGGAACTTTGACGAGGTGCAGATTCGCCTGCACATGGCGGAGCTCCACCTTCACAACGACGATCTCAAAGCCGCGGAGGCCCAACTCGCTGTGGCGAAGGAAATGCAGCCCTCGCACGAAAAAATTAGAGAAATGATGCATAAAATAGAACAGCTGCGCCGCAACGCGGGACGAAAGGACTACTACAAGATCTTAGGGGTGCCGAAGACGGCAGAGGAGAAGGAGATCCGACGCGCGTACCGGAAACTCGCCAAGGAGCAGCACCCGGACCGACTGCGCTCGAAGGACCTGTCGCCGAAGCAGCGGGAGGAGGCGGACCGGCTGTTCCGTGACATGAACGAGGCGAAGGAGATTCTGCTGGACGCGGAGAAGCGCGCGGCGTACGACAGAGGGGAGGACCCGGCAAACCCCAACGCGCAGGCGAACCCCGGCGGTCAACCCTTCTACGGACAGCAGTTCCACTTTACGGGCTTTCCACCCGGCGGATTTCCTGGCGGATTCCCAGGCGGTGGCTTTCCGGGTGGTGGCTTTCAAACCGGCGGCGGCGGTGGCAGACAGCAGACGTTCTTTTTCCAACGCCGGTGAAATCGACGTTTCAGAGAAAAAAAAACACAGGGTCTATTCCTTCGTGGAGAGAAGACTTGAGGTGAATGCGTGAAACGTTACTTTTAGTGAAAGTTATGGTTATTAGTATAATTCCTTTATTTTCCCTTTATTATTATTATTGTTGTCGATGAATGTGAATAACATCAGCATTATTACTAATTCACTTGAAATTATTGTTTTTCTTTCAAGAATAAACGTTACTCGTATGATCTCGCTCCGGCACTCTTGAAAAAAAAAAGGAGAAGGGTTAAGTGCCTGGAGACCGGTCTGTGGACTGTTTGCTTTTCAGACTGTAAACTGCTACCGTGTTCGTTTTTTCCTTTTTTTTTTTTTCCTGCCTGAATGGGTTGTCTTGTATTGGTCTTCTTGCTTTAACCAAAACAATCATGATTACCATGATTAAAGATTAGTACCATTCAAAGAACTACTAGTTTTATTATTCTTATTATTGGGTGGTGGGATTATTTTATAATACTCATTGACAAGAAGAACGGAGCACACATCCTTTAGTTTTTCGGCTAGGAGAAATAATAAATAAATAATAATAAAAAAAGACCAATGAACGCGTCCACGTTTCCTTCGGACCACGGCGACGACGGCAGCACGTGGTGGGTGGCGCTAGGACTTCCTGCACCCGCGCCGTCCGACTCACCGCATCACTGCCAGACGGTCATTCTGCTCGGGAAGCCGCAGTCGGGAAAGCGAACGCTGTGCCATCGGCTCACCACCGCGATGGCGTCGTCCTTGTCACAGCCCACGGGGCCGGACGGGCTCCACTCACCGCTGTACACCGCTGCCGTAGGGAAGCTGTTTCAGTTCGGCGAAGAGACGACGGACCACCAGGCGGAGCAGTCTGGAAGCCCCTCGAAGAGCACCGCCACACGGCTCTCGGCTGGCATGAACGTCACCGGCGTGGGCGTTGCGCACGACTTTGTGCTGCAGCGCCAGCCCGGCCTCTCCTCGTACGCCCCTGCCTCCGCTGGAGGTCCGGCGGGTCGACGCGGTGTGGAATTCTTTAGTTGCGACTGCGCTGGCGCGCTGTCGATAGCGCTGCCCACCCTTTCGTCGCTGGAGTCGACGGTGGTGTTGCTGGTGGTGGACGTCAGCTCGGGGATGAAGCAGCAGCTGGACTGGTGCGTCGAGGCGCTCCACAGCCGCATCCGGGCGCTGCTGCGAGAGTTTGTGCCGAACGAGGACGAAGTGCGGCTCGAGCAGCTGCGGGAGGCGTCACTGCAGTTCTGGTCAGCGGAGACGGAGCACCTTGCGGAGCTGCGGCAGTCGCTGCAGCGCAGCACCGCGGCGGGGAGCGGCAGCGTGGCCGGCCCGGTGCCGGCCAGTGACGTGTCCGTGCTGCGGACGGTGATCGTGTGCACCAACGTGGAGCTCCTGGAGCAGCGCTCCTCCTCCTACGCGTCGGCTGCCGGGGAGTGCGGCGAGCCGCTCGATGCGGCGCTTCGCCGAGGGGTGGAGAACTCCGGACTCCCGCTCGCTCAGCTGGTTTCCCAGCTGCTGCGCCACTACGCCATCACGCACCGCTGCGCACTGGCGGCCATCAGCAACGTCGTGATGGAGACAAGCGGCGACGAACTCCTCCACCCGTTCTTCAAGGGGCTATGGGGGTACATCGAGTACTTACTCGAGTCTTCGGCGGTGAAGTCGTCCAATTCGCGGCTGGGCTCTCGCCCCCCTCCGGAGTGTGTGGCGGAGTTCTGCCGCAGCACGCTGTTTCCCTCCACCCTGATCCCGTGTGGGGTGGACGACGTCGGGTTTCTCCACAGCTTCATCGCCGCGGAGACGATCGCTATGCCGGGAGTCCCCCCCCCTGTACCCGAGCGGCGGAACACCCTTTCCCTCTTTCCTCTGCATCAGGACCTACTGAAGAACATCGTGATGGAGCGCTACCTGGAAAGTATCGCGGCGCAACGCGTAGCGACGAGTGAAGAGGCGATGGTCTGGGATTCCGTGTGAAGACCTTGTTTAGTTATGGCTGTGTATCAATAATGGATGCCTGAGGAGTAAACGCGTGAGAAAGCGCCAACACTCCCCTTTCCCCGCACTGCTCCCACAGTTATCCTCAGAGAGAGAGAGAGAGAGAGGTGAGATTGATCATCTTCCTCGATGACAATGAAATCATGAGCTTTTTTATGTGTTGCTGCGGTGCTTTTCTTATCTTAGGAACGATTCTTTTTCTAGATGCGGAACGATGAACATGTACGTATATTGCTGTTGCTTCTCTCGTTTGCCTTACTATTATTATTGTTTTTTTTTTTTTTTGGTTTGTTTTCCTGTGCTTATTACTATACACCATAGACGATTGGAAAAAGTTTTCTGAGAAAAAAGCACAACCCGTTCCGTTTCATCGCTGTAACGAAGAAAGAGAGAAGGCGAGCGAGTCGGCGTGACAGAAAACGGAAGAAGAACGAGAGCGGATCATGCCGGAGAAAACCCCTCTCTCACCCCAAAAGGCGCCCCTTCCACCGGTGAAGAGGCGGGTGGAGGAGCACCAAAAGGCCTTACGCCGAGCGGAGCTGCTCGTCCGCCAATCACTGGAGCAGCAGGAGTCCGTCAAGGCCACACTGGAGGCGGTACAGAGCCCGCCGACCACCGCCTCGCTCTCCCAGTCCCCCTCACCGGTGCGCGGGCCTGCGGGATCGGTGTCGCCACCTGCGCCGTCGTACTTCCGCCAAGTATTGCAGAAGCTGTCGAGGAGTCGAACACCGCCCCCACCCCCACCACCACCGAGTCCGGAGCGGGAGTGCAGCGAGACGCCCCTCCACGCGGATCCGGCGGGCAGAACACCACGGAAAGCGATTCGATTCGCGAGCCCGGACAAGTTAGAGTTTATCACTCCTACAAAGAAGGCGCGCACTCCGAAGAAGGAGGACGATCCGAATCAATTTTAACGTCATGCGCGAGCGCGAACCCAAAAGAAACACCTGCGTCGTGCGTTAGCGTCAGGTGCGTCATTCACTCTCATTTATTAGCTGTTATTAGACCCATCTAGAGTACTGCATACTGTATACTATTTCCACATAGATTCATTCAATTCTCCGTACTAGTTTCCCCGTCCATTTTTTGTATTTTACATTAAAAAAAGAATGTATTTCTTTTTTTAAAGTTAGTTTATGTGGCAGCAGCAGTTATACTGAGTTTCTGCGAATTAAATGGGCCCCTACCCCTGTAGTAGGTCTAGTTCCCTTTCAAGCCTTCGTCCATAGCCCAATGATCTCCACCGTTATCTGTTCGATAGTGCCGCGATCACTCATTTTAACAAGTGCGGTCCGTTAGAAAGATCTCTCATAAATGAAGTTTCTTCTGTTGTACGGACAGCGCTGCTTTTCACGTGTCTCTTTGAAGACATTAATTCATCTCTACGAACGAAATTAGTAAGTAGCTGCTTCATGTTTAACGGGTAAGGCTCCTCCTAAGATGACTCAAAACTATTGTTATCACGTTACTACAATTCATTTTATCATTTATTATTATTATTTTTTTTGATTTAGACCTTTAACACAGAAGAAGAACGTCTCACACTTCATTCGTCGCATATGTCCTCGAACGTGGAGTCAACTCTGAAGACACTGCAGCTGGAGGTCCCAGCGGCGGCGGCCCCCGCTGCCAACTACGTCCCCTACAGCCTCTCCTGCGGGCAGGTGTTTGTTTCCGGACAACTACCGAAGGACGCGTCGGGCACGCTGGCAACAGGGAAGGTCGGGAGGGGCGGCAAGTCGGTTCAGGAAGCCCAAGAGGCGGCCAGGTGGTGCGCGCTCAATATTCTGGGGCAGCTGAAAGCCGCGGCGGGTGGTAACCTCGACCAGGTCAAGAAGATCGTCAAAATCACCGTTTTTGTGAATTCGCAGCCAGACTTCACCGAGCAGCACCTTGTCGCGAATGGTGCCTCCGACCTGCTCGTCAGCGTCTTTGGCGAGGCGATTGGGCGACACGCTCGCTGTGCTGTCGGGGTCCCAGCGCTCCCGCTGGATGCGCTGGTGGAGGTGGAGGCGATTGCTGAGCTCTAGAGCCAGTGTGGGAGTGAAACGATATTTTTACAGAACCCACACCTTCAGTTCTGTAAAAGAAGAAGACACGATATCATGAAATAAATATCATGTGAAATTGAAGTGAATGACCCTTTAAAGGATTGTTATATATATATGATATTATTATCTATATTCATTATATATTAATACGGACAAAGAAAGCCAAGTCGAGCGTCTTCGACTGAAAGTTCAATGCTCAAATTGAAACGGTAAAACTCCCTGGACTGCACCAGTTTTCTGTGGACTGGCGTATGATGTTATTTTGCGTTCCAGTTCAGGATTCTGTTTTCCTTTTCTTTTCTTTTTCTTTTTAACGGTTTTCCGTCCAACGGTTGTTGAGCCCGGTATTTACCTTTTTTTTTTTTTTTTGGTTAGTTTTACGGAAGAAAAAGGATACACATAGATTACGAAGGATGTCTGCTATTGCCGCTGGTCCCGACGATGGCTTCACTACCCTTCCTTTAAACACCCTCGATGATGCGGTGACCTTCTTCAAGCTCTTGGAGAAGCTTCGTTCGCAGAGTAAGCCCTACCCACCTCTTGGTCACATCTTCTTCGCCCGTGTCGATACGGGTCTCGATTTCAACCCGTACACCATTCGAGCTGTTTCGAGAGCGGATCGTCCCAATAACTACTACGTCGTGACGAAGCAGCACGTCGTCCACGTGGATCGCATGAACTCTGTCTTCACGGTGGTGAGTCGTGTGGAGGACTGGCTGCGCGACGCGAACCTGTTCCACCAAATCCGGACACTCCGCTTCTTCCAGCGCTACCTCAAGACGAAGGCACTGTGCCTGTGGCTCCATCGCGCACGCGAGCGCCGCTTTCAAAAGAGTCGAACGCTGCTCTCGAAGCAGCTGTTGTTGTGTCGGTCGGAGTTCTCGACGGACATTGCGCAGGCCGCCAAGTTTGCGTTTGACTTGCAGTGGAAGCGCCAGCCATCCACACGCCACGGCACTTTCGGCAACCCGCACGCGGTGCGCTGCCTGTCCGTGTACGCGGACAAGGTCACGGACGCGGGCTTCTCCTCGGAAGAGTTCCTCACTGTCCAGGGCAACGCCTCGCAGGAGCTGAAGAAGTACATNGACAGCAGAAGAAGTTGGTCGTCGCGTACGGAAATATCGCAGGTATGGTCCGCCTGGCGCATCATCTGCAGGTCGAGGCGCTCTTCAAGCAAGCCTCTCAAACCTTCTTCGAGCTCGAGCGCGTGGTGAACCACAAGGAATCGCTGAAGCTTTCCGTGTGGCTGTTTAGGGTGGATTGTGTGGTGGAGCACTCGGAGTTGACGCTGCTGCCCCCCAAAGACCACATCACGGAGCTCGTTCGCACGGTCCTCGCGAACAGTTTTGACACGCTCTCCAGCATTCCCACCACCATGGACTCCACCGAGACGCCGAAGGACCTCTTGAAGAGTGTTCGCACCCTCTCCCCGCGTCGAGTATTCTCGGCAGATCCTGTGCTCCTTCACCAGTTTCAAAGTGTGGTCAACAAGGTTCAAGAGGACTACACGGAAGCGATGAAGAAGCTGTCCGCGTATGAGTCCTTTCTCCACGCGTCTGCCTTTTTGACGGAGTGGGTGGACGTGGATTTGCGGTGGCAATCCATCATTCGGAGCAGCTCATCTCTGCTGGGGGCGATCAAGGAGAGTGAACTACGCGGATACATCACCAAAGCACTGAAGCTTCAATCAGACATTAAGAAGATGTCAGGGCGGAACTGCGGTACGATCCTTATTACGTGCGAAAACACGATCAACTCGCTAACGTCGAAACTGATGGGCATTACGTTCCAGATCAAGGACACGCTCCAGACCCTCACGACCTCGCAGTTGAGCAGTCTCAAAATGGAGCTGGACACGTGGGTGGAAAAGCTGGCTAGTCCTGATCTTTCTTTAGATGTTTATATTGAATGGCTTCTTCAAGTGCGCGAAGCGGAAGACGTGTACGAAGAGTTTGCCGGCAAAGTCTCCGACCTTCAAAACCTGTACCACCTCCAATCGGAGCTGCAGGACAAGATAAAGAACGAAGACGCCGTCGAGGAGCCTGATCTAAGCTCCACCCTGCGCGACCAGTTCCTGCAGAAGCTTTCGACTGCCAAGAACTACCATAGCATGAGCGTTGGCAAAGTGAAGGAGCGCCTGACGCAGGACTACAACCGCATTATTGCGTCACTGCAGGAGATGGAGAAGCGCCTGCAGAGCACCTTCTGCACCCTCAAGGCGAACGAGGGCACCCCTGCACTGACTCGCCTGGAGAAGGTGCAAGAGAGTCTGCAGCGTCGCCGCCAGGAGTCGCGCCGTCTCGACGGGTACGTGGAAGTTCTGGAGATGAACCCGCTGAATTGGACAGAGATCGGTATGGCAGAGGAGGAGCTCCACAAGTACTTCGATCTTTGGAAGGCGTTCGACGAGGCGGAGCAGCTCAAGGACAAGCTCCGTCGCTGCCCTGTCACCGAGCTGGATGGACAGGACCTCAAGGATACCATCATCTCCTTGTTTCAGCGCTCTTTCAAGGCCTCGAAGATTTCTGCTGGTGATGCGGCGGACTCGTTGATTGAGTTCTTGACCGAGGAGAAGAGTAAGCTGAACATTTACGTCGAACTCTGCAACCCTGCGCTGAAGGACGACAACTGGGCCCAGCTGTTCTCGATTACAAAGGTGGGTCATATTCCTGCGGCAGGACGAACCCTCCGCGCTCTTGGCGCAGCTGGACTACTGTCGGGTCACGAGGATGCAATCACCGAGATCGTCTCCAACGCCGTGGGTGTGTTCGAGCTGGAGCAGCACATCGCCAAGATCGAGAAGTTCTGGGACGACTGCGTGTTCGATGTGTCCCCGTATGGTGGTCGGGCGAGTGCGTATGTGCTGGATGGCGCGGATGAGCTACTCGAGGAGCTGGAGGAGCAGCAGGTCGTTGTGCAGACGTGCTTGGCGTCGAAGTTTCTCGCCAATGTGCAGTCCGAAGTCGAGGAGTGGGAGAGGAAGCTTGCCACGATTCGCGCCGTTACGATGGAGTGGGTCAATGTACAAAAGGCATGGATGTATTTAGAATTTATTTTTTCGAGTGATGATATCAAGCGCCAGCTGCCTGACGAGTCGCTGCTGTTCTCGTCTGCAGACCGGTTTTTCTCGACGCTCATGAAACGCTGTTATGCCGATCCCCACGTCGCCCCACTCTGCTTAGAGGGCGATGCCTTGAAGAAGTTAGAGAAGTGCACCTACCAGCTGGACTGCATCCAGAAGAAGCTGGACGAGTACCTCGAGACCAAGCGTATTGCATTTCCTCGCTTCTACTTCTTGTCCAACGATGAATTGCTCTCGATTCTCTCCGACTCGCGTAATCCGTTGGCAGTGCAGCCGCATTTGCAGAAGTGCTTTGATAATATCAAGGAGCTCATCTTCTCGGATCCCAAAACCATCACCGCAATGAAGAGCAGCGAGGGGGAGGTGGTGCAGTACTCGCAGGAGGTGAAAATCATGGGCAACGTCGAGAGCTGGCTCAACGACGTGGAGCGGGCCATGCGGGATTCTCTCTACGATCGCCTTGCCGCTTGCATCGCGGCCTATTCGGTGGAGCACCGAAACGAGTGGGTGTACGAGCATCCCGCTCAGTGCGTCACCACTGCGGATCAGCTCGTGTGGACCACGGATGTCGAGCAAACGATCGTCGGCGCCGCCACCTCCCCCGACTCGTGGGCGAAATATCAGGAGTGGTTCTGCTCGCAGCTGCTCTCCACCGTGGACCAGGTAAAGAAGAACCTGAGCGCTCTCCAGCGACAGGTGGTGTCGAACCTTATTGTCGTGGATGTGCACTGCCGTGACATCAACGCCCAACTTTTGGAGGCCAACTGCAACACTCTCGTTGACTTTGACTGGCAGAAGCAGCTGCGCTACTACTGGGCACAGCCGCACGCCGAAAGTAACGTCAAAGACTGCGTGATTCGGCACGGGGCGGCCACGCTGTCGTACGGCTACGAGTACCTCGGCAATCAGCCGCGTCTGGTGATTACGCCGCTCACCGAGCGTGCGTTCTTGACGTGTACGGCAGCGCTGCACATGCAGAAGGGTGCGGCGCCGCAGGGACCGGCTGGAACGGGAAAAACAGAGTCGGTGAAGGATCTCGGCAAAGCCCTTGCCCGCCAGGTGGTGGTCTTCAACTGCTCCGATGGCCTCAACTACAAGATGTTGAGTCAAATGTTCGCTGGTCTCGCCCAGGGTGGTGCGTGGGCGTGTTTCGATGAGTTCAACCGTATCGAACTGGAGGTGCTCTCCGTGGTGGCGCAGCAGATGCTGGATATTACGACGGCCATTGCGCAGAAACAGCACTCGATGCTTTTCGAGGGTCATCGCATCAAGCTGCATCCAAACTTTGGGGTGTTCATTACCATGAACCCAGGGTACGCCGGCCGTACAGAACTCCCTGACAACCTCAAGGCGTTATTCCGACCGATCTGTATGATGATTCCGAACTACGCGCTGATTGCGGAGATTATGTTCTATTCGGAGGGTTACGCCAACGCTGGCAATCTCGCCAAGAAGATGATTCGCCTGTACTCGCTCGCCTCTCAGCAGCTGTCGAAGCAAGATCACTACGACTTCGGGATGCGAGCTGTCAAGTCGATTCTAGTGCTCGCGGGACGTCTGAAGCGTGTCGAGCCCGACACGGATGAGGAGCTGCTCTTGGTGAAGGCCATCCGCGGCGCCAACTTGCCGAAGTTTCTGACGGACGACACTTTTCTTTTCCTTGCGCTGGTTCAGGATTTCTTCCCAGACGTGACGGAAGTGCAGGAAGGCGAGGTCAACGTGGTGGTGGGCGAGGAAACGCGCAAGGTGCTCGTGGAAGACCAGAAGCAGGCGACGGACGGCATCATTTCAAAGTCTCAGCAGCTGTTTGACACGCTTACCACCCGCCACGGTCTGATGCTCGTTGGCTTCACCATGAATGGTAAGAGTACAGTGATGGATTCCCTCATGCAGGCGTTGACCAACCTCGGCCAGCGAACCCAGGAGCTGGAGAGGCTTGGATCCCGATACCTTTCCTACTTCATTACCACACACAAGACCACCTGCAACCCGAAGTCTATCACCATGACAGAGTTGTACGGCGATGTGAACCCCCTCACGCGAGAGTGGCAAGACGGTGTCTTCTCCTCCATCGTTCGTGATTTGGTGAAGCAAGCGGCGAGTGGAAACATCTCCCGGCATTGGGTGGTCTTTGATGGCCCTGTCGATGCCATTTGGATTGAGAACTTGAACACCGTGCTGGACGATAGTAAGATGCTCTGCCTCGTGAACGGGGAGCGGATTCGCATCCCAGAAACCATTTCCCTCTTGTTCGAAGTCCAGGATTTGCGTGTGGCCTCCCCTGCGACGGTGTCCCGTTGTGGTATGGTGTACGTGGATGAGCAGACCCTCGATGATGGCTGGACGCCTATTTTGACGACGCTCTCGGAGTCCGCGCAATTGGAGATCGGGCCGCGCTGGAAGCATCAACGCTTCATGCAGCTCTGCGAGATGGTGTTGCCGGACCTCATGCCCTTCCTTCGAAAGAACTGCAAAGAGTACATTCGAACCGTCAATGGGCAGCTCGCGAGCTCCATGTTCCATGTGCTGAAGGCCTCGATGATGGAGCTCCACCGACTGGTGGAGGCGTCAGCGGAGGAGGAGGCCAACACGAAGGGCCAAAGACGCGCGTCTGCGCGACGGAGTACAGCCAAAGTGTTTGCGCTGGCGATGGGCGACGCCCTCTTTGATGCGCTCTTCATTCAGGGCTGCGTCTGGGGTATGGGCGGCAACCTCTCCGACGGCTACCGTGGAAAGTTTTCGCACCACCTGAGGAACATTATGCGATCCCACGCGATTGCGCTGCCGTCCGAGGAGCCGGAAATGAATCTCTTTGACTTCTGCGTCGATTTGACGGTGGGGCAGTGGAGACCGTGGGCGGACCTCGTTCCTTCCTTCCATTATGACGCCAGCTTATCCTTCTTCGATCTCGTCGTTCCCACCGAGCACACCGTGGTGCTGGACTTCCTTCTGAGAACCGCCACCACCGTACAGCATCACGTGCTGCTGAACGGTTTAACGGGCACTGCAAAGTCATCCACCGTCAACAACTTTTTGATGGCGACTCTTCGAACGGAAGACGCCGCGAGCGACTACACCTCCTTCTCGTACACGCTTTCCGCTCAGACTTCCTCGAATAACTTGCAGGAGACGATTGAAAGCAAGTTAGCCAAGCGGAAGGGTGATCGCGAACTAGGCCCCCCGGTCGGCAAGAAGGCGATGATTGCCCTGATTGATGACTGCAACGTGCCGCAGCTGGAGGAGTACGGGGCCGCACCGCCTGTGGAGCTGCTGCGACAGATGGTGGTGCAGGGCGGCTTCTTCGACCGCAAGAAGCTCTTCTTCAAGGAGGTGGTGCTGACGATGCTGATCGGCTGCTGCGGTGAACCAGGCGGTGGGAAAAACGAGCTCACACAGCGGCTCACCTCCAAGATGATGTGCTTCTGCGTGCCGCAGCTGTCGCAAGCCGCGATGCGAACCATTTTTGTCACTATTCTGCAGAGCTTCTTTGAGGCCCGCAGTTTCTCCGAGGAGGTGACGCAGCTGGCCGGCGCGGCGGTGGATAGCACGCTGGAGGCGTACCGCCGCATCGCCGTGGAGTGCCTTCCCACACCCGAAAAGACCCACTGCACGTACAACCTTCGTGATGTCAGTAAGGTGGTGCAGGGAATGCTACAGGTGAAGCCGGCCAACTGCAGCACCAAGGACAATTTGTTTCGCCTATGGAGTCACGAGTCGTCGCGTGTGTTCCACGACCGTCTCGTCGATGACAGCGATCGGGGATGGTGGTGGAACTGCAGTAAGGAGATCATTCACAAGTACTTCCATCAGGAGGTCGAGAAAAAGGCACTGCGCACCATCATGTTTGGCAGCTGGAGCGGCTCCGGGGCGGAGTATCAGGAGATTGTACCGGGTCCGAAGACCCAGGACACGGTGTACCAGTGTCTCGCTGAGTACAACATGCAGAGCGCTACTTCCATGGATCTCGTGCTCTTTACAGAGGCGGTGCAGCACTTATCTCGTGTCTGTCGTGTTATCAACCAGCCTCGCGGTCACGCTCTTCTGATCGGTGTGGGTGGTAGTGGCCGCTCATCCCTGTGCCGCCTTGCCGCGAGCATGATGAGTATGGAACTTCAGTCCGTCAATATTGTTCGAGGCTACGGTGCGGAGGACTTTCGGGATGAAATGCGCAAGGCGTTGCTCGATGCCGGCGCTCGTGGCAAGGAAGTCGTGTTTATGCTTTCCGATCCTCAAATTGTATGTTCTCAGATGCTGGAAGATGTCAACAATGTGCTCAACATTGGCGAGGTGCCTGGCATGATGCGCTTAGAGGATATGGAGGTGATTCTGCGCTACTGTCGTGAGGGCTGCTTGAACTCTGGCCGCCCCGATACGCGCACGAGTATCTACCAGTACTTTGTCAGTCGCAGTCGAGAGCGAATGCACGTGGCGCTGTGCATGTCGCCAATGAGTAACGCATTTCGGGAGCGTCTGCGTATGTTCCCCGCCTTGGTAAACTGCACGACGATCGATTGGTTTACGGAGTGGCCGGAGGAGGCGCTCGTGGCGGTCGCGATTTCAGTGCTGAAGAAGAACGAGAAGACAGAGGAAGATGCAGCCAACAACGAGGCGCTCAGTCGGCTGATGGTGTTCATTCACACCACCGTCAAAAAGGCCTCCGTGAAGTTGTACGAGCAGCAACACCGCCGCAACCACACCACGCCCACCAGCTACCTCGCGGCTCTCGAGCTGTATCAGGTCATGCTGAAGGACCTCTGCGTGCAGCTCGACAACAACGCGAAGCGCTACCGCAACGGCTTGCAGAAGCTCGAAGGCGCCAACAACACAATCGCGGATTTAAAACAGCAGATCAGCGATATGCAGCCTGCACTGAACGCCGCTGCGACGCAGGCGGAGGAGCAGAAGTGTTTCGTGCAGAAGGAGCAGAAGGACGCCGACAAGCTGAAGCAGGAAATGAGTAAGGAGGAGGCGATGGCCAAGGAGCTGATGAACGAGGCCGAGGGCATTCGAAAGGAGTGTGAAGAAGGGCTCGCAGAGGCGTTGCCAGCACTGGAGGCGGCAGAGAAGGCCTTGGATGCGCTGAGTCCAAAGGATATTCAAGAAATCAAGACCTTCACCACCCCGCCAGAAAATGTGGAGAAGACCATGAACGCGGTGCTGATTCTCCTTAAGGAGAAGGAGGGGTGGGCCAGTGCCAAGTCCTGTCTCAGCAAAATGGACTTCATCAGTCGGTTGACGGAGTACAAAAAGGATGACCTTGGCCCTGCTATTATCCGCAAGGTGGCCGTGTACACCGATGATCCTGAATTCGTGCCGGAGGTGATTGAGAAAACGTCTATGGCGTGTAAGTCCATGTGCATGTGGGTGCGTGCCA
The DNA here is from genome assembly GCA_030849815.1 of Vickermania spadyakhi. NCBI lineage: Eukaryota > Euglenozoa > Kinetoplastea > Trypanosomatida > Trypanosomatidae > Vickermania > Vickermania spadyakhi. The sequence goes on from JASAOA010001726.1 coordinate 41,820, forward strand.
TGTACAGCTACCACTTCGTGGCGAAGGCTGTGGCGCCGAAGAAAGAGCGGTTGAAGGAGGCCGAGAATAAGGTCGCGGTGGCGCGTCATGACTTGGAGACCAAGCAGGCCGCGCTGCGTAAGGTGCTGGATAAAATTGCAGACCTCGAGGCCGCTGCGAAGGAGGCGCAAGATCAGGCGGATGCGCTGAATCGTCAGATTGAAACCGCCCGAGCTCGTCTCGTGCGAGCCGATCAGCTGACGCAGGGTCTCGCTTCTGAGAGAGTTCGGTGGATTGATAGCTTGCGCACCCTGAAGGAACAGCGTACCAAAGTGGTGGGCACGTCGGCCCTTGGTGCCGGCTGTGTGGCGTACCTCGGCGCCTTCACCACTGCTTTCCGTGACGATCTTATTGACTGCTGGCGAGCGCAGTGCGAGGCGGTGAGTATTGAGTACGACAAGGAGTTCGCGCTGGAGAAGATGCTGCCAGAAAATATCGTACAGCAGTGGGCGCTTCAGTCCCTTCCTCGAGACACGTTCTCCGTGCAGAATGCGACCATTCTGCAGCGCAGTGCGAGGTGGTGCTACATGATTGATCCTCAAGGGCAGGCCAACGCCTTCATTCGTAAGCGAGATGGCGGCTCCAGCCACGGCCTCCTCGTGCTCAAGCTCACGGACGACAACTTTATGCGTAGCGTGGAGAACGCTGTACAGATCGGCCAGCCTGTGCTCTTAGAGAATGTCGGTGAAACACTGGATGCCTCGCTCGATCCCATTCTCTTGAAGCAGGTACGCCGTACCGGAGGTCGCTTTGTCGTCGTGCTCGGGGATAAAGAAGTGACGTACGACGACAAGTTCCGCCTCTACATCACGACGAAGCTGCCCAACCCCGTGCTCACCCCAGAGCTCCAGGTGAAGCTGACCGTGCTCAATTTCACCGTCACCCGTGAGGGTCTAGAAGAGCAGCTGCTTGCCGATATCGTGGGCACGGAGCGCGCGGAGCTGCAACGCAGCAGTGATCGTTGTATTGTTTCGATTGCCGCGAATCGTAGTGAGATTCGGGCCCTTGAAGAACAGGTGCTCAAGATGCTGAACGAGGCCAAGGGTGATGTGCTCGACAACATCGATCTCATCAATGCCCTTCAGACGTCGAAGACGACATCCGACAATATTGTAAAGGAGCTGCAGATCGTCGAGGAGACGAATGCGAAGATCAGCGCGACCCGTGAGAAGTACCGGCCGCTGGCAACCCGCGGTTCTCTTATTTATGGTGTGATTGCGGACCTCGCCAAGGTGGATCCCATGTACGAGTACTCGCTGCAGTTCTTCAAGGGCCTCGTCGTGTCGGTGTTGGAGGCGACGCAGCGAAAAGGGCGGAGGAGTGCGGACGACGATGACGACGAGAGTGGCGAGGACGATCGCCCCCCCAGCGAGCCCGAGAAGTCGGGTGAGGAGGACGACGCCGGGACGTCCGATGAGGCGGTGGAGGAACGCGTGAAGATGCTGACGGAGGAAGTGACGTGGTCTTCTTTCCGAGTCATCTGTCGAGGGCTCTTCGAGCGCCACAAGCTGCTGTTCAGTTTCCTGCTGGCCACCACCATCATGAAGAGCGTGAACAGCATCACGGAGGAGGAGTGGGATATGTTTCTCCGCGGTGGTGTCGGCCGCTCCATCGAGGAAGCCTTTCAGGACGGCGGCTCCTGCCCCAAGTACCTCAGCACCGTCGCGTGGGCGGATCTGGGCTCCCTGTGCCACACGTCGCACTTCCACGCGCTTGGAAAGGACTTTTTCGCGAACCGCAGCGCATGGGACAATTGGTTTCAGAACGTGTACGGTGAGCAGGTGCTCGCCCAGCTCCCGCAGCCCATCCAAGACCTTCAGCAGTGGCACCAAGTGATGGTCATCAAGGCAATCCGCCCAGAGAAGCTGCACGAAATGGTGAAGGCCCTTGTCTTCTCCGAGCTCGGCGACCGGTACACGCGCGCCCCCGCCTTCAGCATCAAAGAGGCCTTCCTCGACAGCACCAAGCTCACGCCCATCATCTTTGTGCTCTCGCCCGGTACCGATCCGACGGTGCTCTTCTGCACCTTTGCCGAGGAGATGGGCTTCTCGGAGAAGCGCTACATGCTTTCTCTCGGACAAGATCAGGGACCGCGCGCACAGAAGATGATCGAGGATGGACGCAAGGAAGGCTGCTGGGTGTACCTGCAGAACTGCCACGTGTACGCCTCCTGGATGCCGAAGCTGCAGCAGCTCGTCGAGAGCATTGACCCGAAGCAAACCCATGAAGACTTCCGCCTGTGGCTCACCAGTAGTCCGTCGCCGAGCTTCCCTGCCTCGGTGCTCCAGGCGGGCATGAAGCTGACCCGCGAGCCCCCCCTCGGTCTCAAGGGTAAGGTGCGCGATACGCTGTCGATTCAGACGGTGCTAGAGGCGTGGGGCGGCAAGCCGGTCGACCCGGACGCCGCGGAAGAAGAAGAGGACGACGACGACGACGACGAAGGCATCGAAAAGGAAGTACTGTTCGATGTCACCAAGACAGCGCGGTGGAAGCGGCTCGCCTTCACGCTCGCCATCTTCCACGGTGTTATCATGGAACGACGCCAATTCTGCCCGTTGGGTTGGAATCAAGCGTATGAGTGGGCCGCGCCGGACTACGCGGCGGGGCTGTGCACCCTCACCACCGCGCTCTCTCGCTTCACGGAGGAGGAGCCGACCCCGTGGGTGGAGCTGTCCTTCATGCTCGGCACCATCGACTACGGCGGCCGTGTGACTGACATGTGGGACACGCGCTGTCTCGAAGTCATCGCCCAGCAGTTCTTCTCTGCCTCGTCGGAGGCCCGGCAGAAGTCCAGCGGGAATAAGCACGCCATCGGGCATCTCCCTGCGCTGCCGGAGGACTGCACGTACGACGAGCTGATGGCATTCGTGGAGGAGCAGGTGCCCGACGACGCCAATCCGGAAATGTACGGTCTTCACGAGAACGCTCGCATTTCAGTGGATCGAAAGCATTCTGCGGATCTGGTGTCCGCCCTGGTGAACATCAATGCCGGCGGCGGTGGTGGTGGGAAGACAAAGGAGGAGGGTGAGGGCGAGGAGGAGGAGGACCCGGTGATGATGACGGCGCACCACTTGCTGGAGCGCCTCCCTCCTCTCATCCAGCGCGCCGAGGCGGTCGTCACGGTGGATGAGAGCGGCCGCCCCTCTTCTGAGGCCCCGCTCAAGACGCTCCTCTCCCATGAAGTAGACTTGTACAATCGCTTGCTGTTGGAGATGAAGAAGAACCTGGAGGAGCTCATTCGCGCCTTGAAGGGACAGGTGGTGATGACGCGTAAGATGGAGCAGATCGCTGCGCGGCTGGGCTACAATCAGGTGCCGGACACGTGGCGCAACGTGGGTTACCTCACGATGAAGCCACTGGGGTCGTACTTTGAAGATTTCCTGAAGCGTATTGCCTTTGTGGACTCGTGGAGGCGCCACGGGCCACAGCCGAGTTTCTGGCTGCCCGGTCTCTTCTTCCCCCAGGGCTTCATCACCGCTATCCTTCAGTCCCGCAGTCGTGCGCTGCACGTGCCGATCGACTCGCTTCATTTTCGCTTCAAGGCACTAGGGCTAGAGGAGGGAGAGAAAGCGAAGACCCAACACTCGGCCGGGTTGGTTGGCGCCTTCGTGCATGGCATCTTCCTGGAGGGCTGTGGCTGGGATTACGGCCAATGCGGGCTCGTCGAGTCACGGCCGGGTGCTCTCACCACGGAGCTCCCCGTCCTCCACTTTGAACCGGTGCAGGCGGATGTACCGGACCACTACGAAACCGTTTACGACTGTCCATTGTACAAGGTGAGCTCGCGTGCGGGCACCCTGTCCACCACAGGGGTGTCCACGAACTACATCGTGACGCTTGGACTCCCCTCCTTGCACGGGGTGCACGGCGACCACTGGACACTGCGCGGTGTGGCCGGCCTGTGCTCGCTGGATGCATAAGAAATGAAGTGATGGGCGAGATTGCCCCCCCAATGACAGTAAAAACTGTTGTCTTTCTCATTATTTTGGCGGTTGGGTTGTTGTGGAGTTTTCCTTTGTCAGGATTTTTATGATTTGGTGTAGACGGCGAATGAGAGATGCGCATTTCAGCAGAGAGGAAGGCTTCTCTCGCTTTTTTGACAAAAAATATCAAAATGGATCGTCCTTGATCGACCTTGCTACATAAACCCAATACAACACAATACTACGAGAATGAAAAATTGGATCGAGAAGGAGAGAGACGGCGGCACGGCAATGGTGGAGTAGACTCTGCATCATTTTTTTTCTCTCCTTCTTCTATTCAGAGACCACCATTTCCTCCCTTTTGCACCGGAACGATTCCGAAGAGGAAAGGTGAATAGACGCGAAACGATACAAAATAAAGCTTGCTGTGATGGGGTTGAAATAACTCTCTTATTTATATATATATATATATATATATATATAAATATATATATATATAAATAAATGTTTTTATTTTATTTTTTTAGATGTAAAATTTATGGTAGTGGTTGGTGCGGCAGGAGAATGAGACGAAGGAATGAAACTCCGTACTACTGACGAATGAGAATAGAAGGATGCTTCCAAAGGGGAGAAATACACGGACGGAGTTTGGATCGAATGGCCCGCCCTTAAAATGAGCGATGAGAAAAAAAAAAACTAACTGAGACGAGTCAGCGAAGAGGACCAGCTTATCTGCTCGCATCTCTTGTTGGTCAATTATAGGGCGATGTCCAGGCAAGAGATCTGTTGCTATGCCTTTTTTTTTTTCAAATTTCCTTCTTTTCCTTTTCCTTTTCGATCGTGTGTGTATGATTCATCTGTGGACTAGAGAAACAATATCAGCAAAATAACCGAATGGTTTTACGTCGCCACACTGGAGGTGAATTGAGTGTCGCTGTGTTTGGTACCCCATGACGAACACGGTGTCTGTTTGTATTGCGCTGTGATGAATGGACCCTTGAACTCTCCTTGATCTCTTCCCTTTTCTTTGAATGTTTTCGGCTCTGTTTCTTGTGGTGGGTAAGTAAGTAGACGGCATCGCTCGAGTTTTCCCGTTTAAAACTACTAATTTTTTGTTGTTGTTGAAGCGGTTTTGACGCTACTTTCTTCCTAAAAGTAAGCATCTCCACTGATTTTTTTAGATAGCTCCGCTGAGTTTCTTTCTTGTTTTCACCCAAAAAAGGAACAAGAAAGTTCTCCTTTCTTTTTCCACATTACTCATCATTGCACTTCCAAACTCCCTCTTTTGGTTTCAAGTGCTGACAGGAAGAGGTCCCGCCGCCACTAGTTTCTTTCTGCGTACTGAAAAGAAAGACTTGCTGGTATACTGCTCAATCGTTGCGATCATTAGACCAGTTCTGCACAGGGCTGTGACGGGTACATTCGTACAGTGCTAGTGGTGGAACGGATCACACATTGTGTTGCCATACGACCGAATTATTAGTATTATCATTATTATTATTAATTTTTCCCAGCTCATTATCCGATGCCATCCAATTCGTCCTCTGCAATAGGGACTCCGCAGGCCTCAACGGGGTTGTCACCGTCCACTGCCGCCCCGTCCGCGTACACTGCGGATGAGGTGATCGCTGAGCTGAAGCACCTCGCTCAGAGCATGCTGGAGGCCAGCAAGGAGGCGAGGAGGCGTGTGCTTCTGGAGGATGACACCGCCACGAAGAGCCGTAGCGCCTCGCTCTTTGGCCAGAGGAATGGCTTTCCTGCTCGGGTCGGGTCGCACCAGCAGCACCCTTCACCGAGTGCGATGGAGAGCAGGCGTCCGTCCTTCTCTGTGGAGAGCCCTTCTTGCTGGGACTCGGGACCGCACGACAACAGCGGCGTGGCTGTGCGAGGGAACACCAGCGAGATCGCAGGGCGTCACCAAGATCCGGCCGGTCCAGCGCCGCTCCGTTCGGAGGCGGAGGACGACGGGGAGGACGAATACCTGTACCACTGCTTCGACGCCGAAGACGATGAGCTCGACCTCACGCTGACGTGCTTCAAGTCTGGTGAGCGGCGTATGTTCGAGCGGTTCTCCGCGGCGTTGTGGGTGCCCGAGCCGGTCCGCCGCCATCCCGACGGTTCCTTCGCGGGGTGTTGGGACCCCAAGTGCGAGGAGGACGAGGCGGCTCAGCAGCAGCAGGAGAGGGAGACCGACAATGCCGAGGCGATGCCGGTGGCGGGGCAGAGCAGAGCGTACAAGCGACGCAGTGCAAACTCTTCCACGGGTTCCTCGTCATCGGAGAGGGGGATCAAAACGTTTCGGGTGCCGTTGTTCCCGTACGGCGGTGGGGTCACGGGGCAGCAGCTTAAAGCCCTCACGCAGCAGTACGACCAGTGCGGAAAGCGGAGCACCGCACGGCACGGCACACCGCTGCTGGTGCGCCGCCAGACCTTTGTGGAGAGAGGGTACGTGGAGATCACCCCATCGCACCACCGCTTCCTACCCCTCGAGCCTTCGGCCTCGCCGAGAAGTCTTCCACCGTTCTGTCCCGTCACGCTTTACGATTTTGTGGTGGAGGTGGAGCTGGGCGTGCAGTTCGACCCCGTCAAGGCGCGCCGTGAGCGCCAGCAGGAGTTCAAGCGCCTCGTGAAGGAGAACCGTGCCCCGGTGACGATGGGAACGTTCCACCTGAAGGTGATCATGGACCCCACCAAAACTGGCTTCGAGGACGAGCGCACGTTTCCTATTAACCGGGGTGGGATCATTGCGGACCGGTACCAGATCGCGCAGCTGATCGCAAAGTCCACCTTCAGCCGTACCGTGCGGTGCTACGATCTGGAGCACCCGATCTACGAAGAGGAGGAAGAGGTGCTCGAGACCCCCTCCTCCCCTGGTGCGCCGTCCAAGAGCCGGAACGGCCGACCACCTATCGGCTACCAGGAGGTGTGCATTAAAATTATTCACAACAGCAAGGACTTCTTTGACCAGTCGTTGGATGAGATTCGGCTGCTGCGGCTGCTGAATCAGCACAAGGATCCGGATGCGGCTCACATTATTCGACTTCTGGATGCCTTTTACTACAAGGAGCACTGCATGCTCGTCACAGAGCTGCTTTCGGACAGTTTGTATGAGTTCAGCCGCTACAATCGAGAGGAGGAGGACGGGCTGTACTTTACCATCCCGCGGCTGCAGCGCATCACGCGACAGATCATTGAGGCGCTCGTGTATGTTCACAGCCTCAATCTAATTCATGCGGACTTGAAGCCGGAGAATATTTTGTTCGTCTCTCACCGTCGGTGCATTGTGAAGGTGATCGACTTCGGGAGTAGCAGCTTCCTCAGTGATCACCTCAGCTCTTACATCCAGAGCCGGAACTACCGCGCACCGGAGGTGATTCTCGGCTGTGACTACGACGGCCGCATCGATATTTGGTCTCTCGGGGCAATCCTGGTGGAGCTGGTGCTCGGTGAAGTCCTTTTCTCGTCCTCCACGGTGCCGGAGATGTTGGCGAGGATGGTTGTGGAGTGCGGGCAGCCGCTGCCACGGCGCATGATGTGGGAGGGACGCTACACGCACAACTTCATCACCCGGTTCGGTGCCATTTATGAAGTGGGCAATGAGAAGCGTGAGAGCCGGCGCTCCGAGCACGACACCGAGGAGGTCGAGCCCGACGTGGAGGAGTCTTACTACGTGTACACCCCCCACCCCCAGCCTATTCCCCCGACTCCTCCCAGTTCGAACCCGACGGAACTCGAGGACCACAGGTACGTGTACCACCACGCCGATGGATCGTTCGTGCAGGTGCGAAAGAAGCTGCTGGCTGCCGGCACCGCAGACCCCCTCTTCACGAACTTCGTGGAAAAATGTTTGACGCTGGACCACAAGAAGCGACCCACGAGCAAGGAACTCCTGCAGCACCCTTTCATTAAGGATATCAAAGTGTAGAAATAGGTGATGTGGACGTTGCCTATGCATCCCCATATGCGGCATGACGAAATTACGACGTTCGTTTCAGTTCTCGTTGTTCGCTGCTGTGGAAGAAGGTGTGCCTCTTCGCGTCGTCCCTTCTTGCGGTCTTGTCTGCCGACTGCCGCCCCTAAATTCTCATTATTTTTTTCTCTCCTTTTTAGGATAACAAAAAACTTGTACTATTGTTCTAAAAAAAAACAACTATCTTTTTGTATTTCTAAACCTCCTCGATTGTAGTGCTCTATTGACGTGGAAGAGGTGTGGGGCAAAGCAATGTGACCCGCACTTTTAGTCGAGTGAAAGACCCTCTATACCTTTTTTACTTGTCCCTGACGAAAAAAAAAAGAGTTTGTTTTTTAAGATAATAAGAGATCAGACATCATGCATGACTAGAACGAGTCCCAGCGACGGCACCACAGAAACCTCTCGCATAGTCCATATGGCACTCATGACGGGATGGTGTGGGTAGTTGTCATCGGTAGGGATCAGACCCCCCTCCTGTTACCGTTACTGCGTGGTGTAAGAAATGTACGCTTGCACCAAAAATAAGATATTTTTATATTTATTTTCTACATCACGTACTAAGAAGAGTTGCTTTTATGAGCCGTGTTTCCTGCGTTTAAGTTTTGTGAATTGGAGTGAGAGAATAATTAGGAGTAGGGAACCTTTCGTTTCTTAAAAAATATATATATACAGTAATTTTCCCCTTGTTTTTTTTTTTCTGCTGATAGGAAAGAGATACTTCACATCATTATTTGATTTTTCTTGATCTTGTGCTTTGAAGAGCTTTTCCTCATTAATCTAAATAGTAGAGGGGCCTTATTGATATTTATTAAACGTCGCACCGCGTATCTCAAACGTGGGAATGGGAATTGCTGGTTTTTACCTTTGGCTGCAGCGGCTGTACGGTGATTGCATCACCGACGTGCCGCAAGATATCGTCGATGAAGCCATCCGGCTGATTGAGAAGCGCAGGGCGCGAGAGGGCGACGAGAGCGCGAAAGGGAGGGACGACTCGCCATCCGGTCCGGAGCCCGACAAGAAGAAGCGGAAGAAGAAGAAGAAGGAGGAGTCGTACGGCCCGTATCAGGAGAACGACAACTTCTACGTGGATATGAACGGTCTTATCCATCCCTGCTGCCACGACACGCACCCCCTTCCCGAGCCAGAGACCGAAGAGGAGATGCTGGAGCGATGCTTCGACCAGCTGGACCTCCTTGTCCGCGTCGTACGCCCACGTAAGTGTCTCGTCCTGTGCGTCGATGGCGTGGCGCCGAGGAGTAAAATGAATCAGCAGCGCAGCAGAAGATTCCGAGCGGCGGAGGAGCGGCTGGAGAGCGACGCCATCGCTGCGGAGTGCGCGGATGAGATCGTCCAGCGGTTCAAAGTGCCGCGACCTCGTGTGCGAGAGCGCTGGGACAGCAACGCCATTACCCCGTCCACTGCCTTCATGGAGCGTGTCGGCACCGCGCTGCGCTGGTTTGTGCTCAAGAAACTCAACGAAGACCCTGTCTGGTCTGGTCTCACCGTGACGTTCTCGGACGCCCACGTCCCTGGCGAAGGGGAGCACAAGATCATGCAGTACATCCGCTGCCTCCGCTCCTCGGAGGGGTACGACCCCAGCACCACACACATCATTCATGGCATGGACGCGGATCTGATCTGCTTGGGCCTCGCGACACACGAGTCTCACGTGCGGATCCTGCGGAACCAACTCACCGAAACGTTTCAACCCGATCACTTCCGATTTACGTACTTTGACCTGGAGAAGTACCGCCACTGCCTAGGGCGAGATTTTGGGAATTTAGGAAATGTGAATTTCGAACGGGTGCTGGACGACTTCGTCTTCCTCTGTTTCTTTGTGGGAAATGATTTCCTGCCCCACGTCCCCCTCATCTCCATCAAGACCAAAGGCATTGAGCTCCTCCTAGACCACTACGTGCTCAACTTTAAGAAGCACCACTACCTGACCAAGGGTGGGGAGGTCAAGTTCAACCGTCTGAGCCTGTTTCTCTCCAGCTTTATGCAGCAGAAGTCCCGCCAGCTGCAGCAGGAGTACCGAGGGGTCGAGCGGGCGAAGGAAAGGGCGAAGAAGAACGTGGAAGATCGCGTGCAGGAGTCGGAGATGGAGATGGAAAGTGTGGCGGAGACCCTCGCGGCCCTTCCAGAGGAGCCCGAGTCCCCCAACAACGGCAGTCCCACCGGCGGCTCGTCCCACCACGAGCTCAGCGACCTGCTCTTCAGTCTCCTCACTTCCATCCGAAAGGAGCGAACGCGTCTGGTGGCGGACGTGCAGCCCCTCACGTTCTCCTATCTCAGCCACAACTACAGACGTGAGTACTACTACAGCAAATTTGGCTGGGTCGAGGCGGAGGAGGAGGCCGCACGAAACAATCCGCAGGCCTTTCAGCAGCAGGTGGATGCCTGCTGTGGGGAGTATCTTCGAGGGATGCAGTGGGTCATGCGCTACTACACCGTTGGCTGCCCCTCCTGGGAGTGGTTCTATCCCTACCACTACGCTCCTCTGCTGGAGGACTTGGCTCATTTCACTGGCCCAGTGAACGTCAAGATGGAACTCGGTGCGCCGCTGCATCCCGTGCAGCAGCTCCTCGCGGTGCTCCCACGACTGAGCGTATACGCGCTGCCCGAAGAGCTGCACGATGCGGTGAAGGACCCGACGTCACCGCTGGCGAAGTTCTACCCCGACGCGATCGACGTGGATCTCTCCGAAGCTAATTTTTCATACCAAGGCGTCCTTCGTATTCCGTTCGTCAAGTGCGAGGAGATGCGCGAGGCGTGTGCCCGGCTGGTGAACCTTCAGGACGACGTGGGGAGGACACTGGTGCTGTGGCACACGTCTCACCCCTTGACAGAGGCGATGCGGGAGAAGCTGGAGAGCGAAAGAAAGCCGGTGGAGGAGCAGCCCAATGAGGCTCCTCCGCATTCGCTGGTCCCCATTCCTCCAGAGGTCACCCACATGGTACCGATCGCCGGATTCCTCAGCCCCTCCGACACGGTGTGTCGTCCGGGCGAAACTATTCCGTGCCCGGACGAGGGTCTTGTGGCTGCTGGATCACCGTACTGTAAGCCGATCGCCAACAATAAAGTGCATTGCTACCTGTACACCCCACTGCCGAACACGAAATACGAGCCGCAGTTGCTGCACTCGATGCCTCGTGGGGAATCCCTGCGCCGTCACCGTACAAGGGAGTACTATCCCCCTCCCCCCCCTCCTCCCTCGGCAGAGCAGCAGCGGCAGCATGGCGCGCCACGATACGAACGGAAGCGGCGACGTGAGCCACACGCGTTTCCCTCCGGCTATGGCTTTCCCGGACAGGAAAACCACGTGGCAGCGGCTCCCTCTTACGTTTACGCACCCGGTATTCTAGCGCCGAATGGTCTCTTTCCGCCGCACCCAATGCCAATGGGTTGGGAGGCTCCCTCTGGCTACGACCCCCACCCCCCACCACAGCGTTACAACAGCGGGGAGTACCACACCTCGTACCCCGTCCCACCGCACCACACCCACTACGGCGATCCGCCTACTCATCCGCCCGTCTACAACTGTCCTCCGCCAACTGCGCCACCGTACCCTAGCTCCGCCCCACCTCCCCCTGAGTACTCCCCACCCGCGAATGGGTCGTCTGTGGCGCCGTATCCATCAATCAAAGCGTTGGAAGCCAAGCAGCTCCTCAATACACTGCGGCGTCAATCCCTTCGGTGAGGGAGAGGCGCCTCCGAAGAAAGGAGGGAAAGAAAAAAAAAAAAAAAAAGGTGCTCAAGGCTTCCGCATAAAGTCTCCTTTCTATTCGTTCACTGGGCTAAATTGTTTCAATTGATGCTTCCAAAGGGTTCTCCTTTGTAAAGTAAGGTCAATTAGCGCCGCGTATGAGACAAAATATCACTTATTTTCTCTTGTTATAAATGTCTCTGCCGTCAGTGGGCGGCGGGTGATTGTTTCGGATGAACTACTTCGATTGCATTTTGAACCGAGATTCTCCACAAGGTATTTTAAGACTCTTATTATTTTTTTCTCTGTACTGATTTCCTTTGAAATGATTTCTTGTGCCTTTTAGATAAGTAACGATAATATATTATTCAGAGAAGGTGAAGACCAACTAAACTTACCAAAGTTGGCCGGCGGTGGATGAATACAGCAGCGATCTCCTATCATCGAATTCCTCAGCATATTAAGCCCTCGGCTCGATTAACTTTTGCTTTCTGATGAAGTACTCCCCCACGCTGCGGTTTCTGTGCTGGGCAGTGCGACTTCTCCTTCTGGCTCATCTCCTCTCTCTCTCGACGTCTTTGAACTCTGTTAGGGACTCGGAAGGGCTGGTGGGAGTTTGGAGCGGCTGGTGCGTCGCAGGTGAACCGGACTATGCCGCCCCCCTTTCGGTGGAGAAGCCGATGGGAGACACCGACGAGGCATCGGACTCGTACTCGTGGGATCAGTTTAGCACGCAGACGAACTGGGGGTCTGACGACGAGGAACAGATCCTGCTGGAGGTGGAGTCGGGCAACGGCCACGAGGAACGACCAACAGAGGAATTGGAGTCTGCACCGGCCCTGCAAGACTTGGAGCCCGCGCTGTGGTCGTGGCCGCAGCTGCAGCAGCAGATCGCCAGGGCGCGCTGTGCCACCAGGGTGTATCGTTACTTGCATCCCACTCCTCGATCCAGGCGCAGCACCTCTGGCGTGGCGGGTAATGGTAGCACCGTGTCGTCGAGTAGCCGTTCAGTGAGCGCGGAAGCGAGGCTGCCGGACATTTGCCGGCGGCCCATCGCGATCATTGTGACCGAGAAGAATCCCGTGTCGTGTAGGAGCTGCACCGCCTTCGCGAAACAGCTCCTCTCCCCCGAGCACCGCATGACACTGGAGGCACTACGGGATGCGCAGGTCAGCATGGCGGTGCATTACAGCAGTAATGGCGGGGACGGGGTGGAGGACAGCGAGGGAACCCTCGGCGGTGCCCCAGGAAGTCTAAGCGAGCTGCTGTACCGCCATCCCATTGCTTCTGTGGTGGAGGAGGACCTCGACACCCTCTTCCGGGCGGAGGACCCCAACCCCGCCTCCACCTCCAGCAAATCTTTACTCGTAGTGGGGCGACACCGCTACACCGCAGGTCAGGTTGCGGCAGGGCGACGAGCTGTCTCAGAGCACTGGGAACGACTGCGGCGGCACCCTGCTTTTCTGGATGGCTGGAAGCAGGCGTATGCGGGTGAGGGCGACTACTCCCTGCGAATTCTCTTTCTATGGCCGCACAACGGTTCTGTGATGCCGATTGTGAGCCCCGACTGGAGTCTGTACGTCCGGATGGCGGATGCAGAGGCGGAAGCCGCGAAGCACCCGGAGCAACCTACGCGACCCCCGCCGCCATCGGATAGTGTGTCGCACTGGTATGTCTCTCCTGTGGACTTCTTTCGTAATTGTATTACGGCTTCAGAGATGATGGCCCGTCTCTTGCGCTCCCAAGAGATCTGAGGGACGTGATGGACCTTCTTCTATTCGCAGCACTTCGTACCATATTCGTTTTCCATTATGCGATGTGGTCCATTCACACCCTCACGTTACGGACACGGTACCGGTACACGGAGGAACAGAATAGTGGGGAGGTCCACGCTTCGGAACTCCCAGGGTCGGCGAAAAAAGCACTTCGCGGCGTGTGTATTACCATGATGACTACCTATATGGGCTTCACATGCTGCTCACTTACCGAATGCTATCGATGGGTTACGCTGTTAGGGTTAGGGTCCTTCGACATAATTCAACGGAGATATTATCGTATTATCCACACGCCAGAACTCTCTCGAAGCACTAACTGGTACTAATCCACGTTCTCACACGAGTATATTGCAATCCAGTAAAGATGCCAGAGACACTTTTTATTAAAACAAACAAAGAAACATCCAGAGGCACACAAACTGTGATGACGTACGCTGTGGATGTTTTATTTCCCTTTTTTGCTCCGTTTTTGTTTGAAGTCTTCATTATTTTGAAGTGAGCATCATTCATTTTCACTTCGTTTTCTTTATTCGTGGCCTTTGAATTGTTGATATAGTTGCGATTCTTCTGGTCACATAGGTAGCTCCGCCTGCCTTCAGTTGTTTTATTTTTTCGTACCTCACATTTTTCGTTTTATTAAATATACTGTATTGCTTTTCCCTTAGGTTATTATTGCTTATTTCTTAGTTCTCGTGATTACGCCGTAGAAGCTTTTCATTGTTGTGACCTGCAGCCACCTGTTGAACCCACAGAATCATCCCTATTCACCGCATTGCATTTAGAAGCACACGGCCGAACACCCTTCTTGATTCCCCATTTGTGCCTTTGAGGTATCAGCGCTCATGTCCTCCGGCGTCACGACTTCAGCGAAAGAGCGGCTGCGCGTTGCCGTGCGGGTCCGACCGTTGAGCGAACGCGAGTCGACGCCG
>JASAOA010001727.1:0-56295 GCA_030849815.1 Vickermania spadyakhi
ATGAAGCTTTATCGCTTCATTAAACCTCCGCCGAAGCATTTGGTACAACTTCTTTTTATCTTTCCGACGCTGCGCGTAGGGGCTATTAGGATTCTTAGAGTCTGCCGCACGTTTCGATAGATCCATCAGCATCTTCCAGATCACCATCTGAGACGCCCAGTTGATCGCTCGCTGGGGCACCGAGCTGGGCAGCTTTGGATCAATGGCCACCAGAATAGATATCCTCGCGTGTGTGGGATCTAAAATATCGATGACGAAGCCCCCTCTCTGAAAATCGGCTCGCACACACTTTTTGCCGCTCGTCGCCCCGTGTGGCGTGGAGAGTTCCTCCGGCCTGCCGATGTACGAGGGCATCCGCTGCTCTTCTTCGGGTGAGACGGAGTGCGCCTCAATCACCACTCGTCGGTTTCGGTGCAGGTCGTCGGTCGCGTGGGCGAGAAAGAAAATGTCCCTGTTGGCAAAGGGCCACGGCGACTGCACGACAAAGTAGGCCGCCTTCTGAAACTTGGAGATGTCCCCCAGGTCGGCGGCCGTGTGGCAGAAGGGAAACCATTGCGTGAAGAGATCCACCTCCAGAATCACCCCAAAGCCGTACACAATCTGCAGCTCCATCACATGTGTGGCTTTGAAGAGGTGTAAGTTACGAGAGGTGTCGTGACGGTACCACAGCCCGCACTCATACGTGGTGGGGCGGGAGGGGCCGGCATCGGAAGCCGGCATCGCGACGGTGTTTCGGTGCGACGGCTGTAGCACCGAAGGAGAGAGAACGATAGTTTGGGTCTGGGACTTGAGGCACCGCCACTCCCCCTGCTGCTCCATGTCCTGCACGAGCTCGTCGCATTTGCGCAAGAACACGCGTGCCTCCGTCAGCAGCGCAGAGGACTGAAGCACACGATACAGCTTCGCGGGTGCTTTGGGCTGAATGGTGGAAAAACTCGACCGCTTGTCGTCGTGCTTCTCCTCTGTGGGGGTCGGGAAGGGCAGTTCTTCCTGCTCACGCTGCAGCTGAAGCAGCTCCAACAGCATCTCCTCACACATCTCGATGACTTCGCGGTGGCGTTCGTCGCGGAAAAACTCCGCCACCATAACGAAGCGTTGGTAATACTCCTGCGGGAGGGAGTCCGAGAAGCACTTCAGCTCGGAGTCCAGCAGCGTCAACAGCTCCGGGTGAATGCAGCGTGAGAGGATAGCGGGTCCATCGAGGTTACAAATGTAGTCGCATGGCGCTTCGGAGCACACGGAAGAGGTCGACAGCACGCGGTGGTGGGTACTTCTAGAGGCGTGCAGTGGCGGGGGCACTTTACTCTGCGTGAAAGCCACTGGAGCGAGTGATGGAGGCCAGTTGCTCGGCCCATCCGGTGTAAGGGGGCTAGGGTGCAAAGAGGTGGAGTGGCTAGGACTCCGTGTCATTCCCTCCTCCATACGTGGCGGAGATTCACGTTCCGATTTACTCAAACGAACAATCTGAACCTTTAATTACTTGTCAATATCTACAAGGAGTCAACACACGAGGAAAGGTAAAACTAGGTAACACTTCCATTCACTGGGAAGACATTATTGTTATTCACTGGAAATAGTACTGCTAGAGAGCACAAAAGGATAAAAAATAAAAACAGAAATCTTTCTTTTACTTCGGTTAAATTAGCACTGCAGGAAGCCTTCAATAGGGGGTCTTACACCGATGTAATGTGCGGCACCACTCTGGAGGTTTGACTGTCCCGACGAGCACCTCTGCTAGACGGCAGAGGAAACTTCTTGCTCGGCGTCCCATCTGTTTGAAGTCCCTTGGTCTTTTTCTGCATGTCTATTTGAAGACCTTGCAGGCGTTTCAGCACCCCGAAAGTTGGTTTAAACACCTTCTGGAGCTCCTCCGCTGTCATGCCCATGAAGACGGACGCGTCGATGTCCTGCTGCTTCACCACCTTGTTGAGCCCCTCCAGCCCTTTCAGCGTGAAGACCTCCCGCAGCAAGGCGACGCCCTCGACACCGATCAGCTCCGAGGCCACCTCCGCCTCCACCACCGTCCCCTCCGACTTCTCCGCGTGGGACCTCTTCTCCTGTCGTTCGTCCGCAGGGGGCGGAAGGCCGAGGGCGGATTGGTGCAGACACTGCGACAGCGACCACCACGCGTTCTGGTCCAAGCCACCCAGCGACGAGGTGCACCACTCCACCACACCACTCACCGCGGGGTCCACCGGCGCCGCACTGCCGTCCGTTGTCGAGGAATCCATGGCGTGGGGCGAGGCAGGCGGAGGCTCTGGCAGCCCGAGCACAGCTTCCAGCACGAGTTTCCGATGGATTCTTCGCGTCAGTTCCTCATCCCGGGCAGCCTTCTGGCGTCGGGCAGCGTCCATGCGCTGTGCCATTCGGCCGACTCGACCCTGCATGGCGAGAAGGGCGTCACGGCTCTCTTCCAGGCCGCGGAGGACGTCCTCCACGTGGCCGGGAAGCTCTCCGAACTGCGCCGAGAGGACGCGCTCCGGCGGAAACGACGTCGGCCCGGCAGAGCGCAGCGGCAGCGACCGAATCGCCTGAGAAATCGCCGCGGTGGTGGCCGGCACACTCCAGTACGGCTTCAGTGGCCCCAGCGGCACTGTGCGCGCAGCAGTGAGGGGGGGCGGGGTGGGGAACCCGGCGCGTCTGCCCAGCGCGCTCTCCACCGCCTGGCTGCCCTGCGGCAGGTGTGGCAGCCACGGCCAGCGAAGCAGCGCGGTGCCCACCAGCACTGCGTGAAACGCCGCATCGTAGAAGAACACGGGTCGGTTTGTGAAGTGAGCCGGCAAGTCCGATGCCCGCCTGGACTCCTTCTCGTGCTCCCGTCCCACTGGAATGGCGTGGAGCGGGCGGCGGGGTGTCGACGAGGGGGAGCGGGACGAAGCATCGAGGTTGTCGTTGGAGGAAGTGAAGTCGTACACTCCACCCTCTGCCGGCACCGCGGCCACCATCTCGTCTGACAGCGGTTCGAAGTGGTGAAGCCAGTCTCGCATCGCACCAGCTGCATGAATAGCGCTGTGTGCCTCGTTTTTCGTCTGCTTCAGCCATTGCTCGTAGAAGTTCTGGTTCAGCAGCAGCTCGCGGCCAAACCCACTACAGATCACCCGTAACTGAGGGAAATGCTTCTTCAACAGATGCAGAATGCAGCCGGTGGAGAGCGACACCTCCGGAAGGTACACCCGTTGAAGTCCTTCCAGTGCGGCTCGATGCACTTGAACAAACTTCTCCACCTCCTCGGGACATTCCGCGTAGGGCAGCCCGACCAGCGCGGTGGACCTCTCCTCCGGCTTGGCAAAATGAAGATCATCCGCTCCAGTGGTATGGAGCACATACACCCCTCTCGTGTGCGGTATGAGAATCGCCGGTGTTTCGCCTTCGCTGCTGACGTCTGACTTTACTGGGTTGGCTGGCGCTGCCCCGCAATTCACCACCAACGGTTCGCCATTTCTCCACGTGATCTCATCCAGCAGCAGCGTGCGGTGTCGCAGCAGCGGCTCCTCCTCCATCGAATCGGCCGGGTGAGCGCCGCTGCTCCCCACGGTGTAGTACTGCGTGGGCGGGGCGTGCCGCAGATACGAGGGGGCCATGCGCAGCGCAGCCAGTCTCTCCCCGAAGGCCTTCACCGCTACCGAGTGGGGTCGCGCGGCGGTGAAGAGCACCGCTGAGGAGGCGACGCCCACAACGCGGTGGCGGCGACAGCGCGCTGCAAGGCGGATGGCCGGAGTCGGACACATTCGAGTTCAACGAATACCGGAGGAATGATCCACGACCGTCTGTGGCGTACAATCCTCCGAATACAGTGGCAATTATATAATGATACTAAAAATCAGAAGAGGAAAAAAAAAAAAGGAAGAAGAATGGGTAAGCCGAAATGCACTTAGCGTCAATCAGGTAATTCTAGTGTTTCTTCAGAAAGAGCAAACGGAAAGGGATCGCTTACACTGAAAATACGTAACTACCAAATATTTATCATAGTTGCTTTACGAATCCAAGTCGATTAACCAGAAGTAAAATGGTGGCAAATAAAGCGCGCCATAACATGCACCATAGTGAACTATGGGGTTCCCTTTTTCTTCTCTGTCGTAAGCGATGATCGTGTTGACGCGCCACGCACCGCTCGATTGACTAGTACGAGACAAACTGCTGTTTTCACACGCTGGCATTCTAGTGAGGAAAGGAGGAACGTCATCGTCATCCCTTCTTTCCTTTATTTTCTCCAGGGCTCCATCTGAGACTTGCCGTAGAAGCCGCCCATCGCCCCAATAACGATGCCAAAGATCGCTCCGAGCGACGTCGTGTTGTCACCGCCTTCCAACACCGTCAACGAGCCCGACACCGCAGCGGTCACCACAGTGGAGACCGCAACGAGAGCGGTCAGAGGCGTCACAATGAGGTGGAACAGCGCAAGAACGGTGGTGCTGGTCAGCGTGGAGGCGACGGCCCCGACGAGAATCTTGTCGGAGTAGCCGCGTCGCGGCAGCACCAGCGCAGAGGCGGCGCCACTGGACTTTGGCAGTGCCGGAATGCGTCGCACACAAGCGAAACGACCTGCAGACCGGCCCACAACGCCAGCGCTCACCGCCCTGTGAAGGGGGGAGGTCACGGCTTTGGCAGCGGCTAATCGACAAAGACTATTCGAAAGCATTTTGGCGGAGAGAGAGAGGCGGTCGAGAAGGAAACTTAATCAATCTCAAATATTAAAACAAGAGAAAGGCACTATATTAAGAGTGGTGAATCGGTGAAATACACCGGGTAACGTGTCGAAAAAAGAAACTGCAACAACCAAAAAAAGAAAAAGGAGAAAAAAAACGTACAAGCAATATATATAATGTATTTTTATTCATCTAAGCATTATTGTTCATATCAATTTACAAAGAAGCCCTTTTATACTGTCATGTAGTGCAATACATTATTAAATATATAAAATAATCCAGCAAGTTCCGTTATGCTTATACGAGATGTTAACAGTTATTCTTTCCTCTCTCTCTTTTTTTTTCTTTCGTCAGAAATGGGCTTTCGTGGACCCTACTTCACGCTTTTACTCTTCTCCTAGAGGAAATGAATACCGTGTTTCGTGAAGTGCCCGAGCATTTCCATCAAGGAGGGCTCGTCCAGGGCTTTGCCTCGTCGCTCAAACATCGGATCGCTCAGCACCTGCTCAAGCAACGCCTTGAAGCCCTCTGGAGTGATGTCTGCCTCTGACTCGGACATCCCCTCCATCTTTCGAAACGCAATGTACTTCTCCCGCAGCACCTGCGCCGACGTTTTGGTCTTGAAGACGGAGGACACTTTCTTGTTCTTCCGGTTGAAGATGAGCTTCACCATGCCGTCCCACTCCTCAAAGTCCACATCGGGAGGCGGGTGTTTCGGATCCATGCGAATCACGCTGGACTCCACCTTCGGCGGCGGATTGAAACTGTTTTTGCTAATCTTCATCAGATGGCTGCACCGAGCCAGGAGCTGGGAGTTCACCGAGAGTCGGCAGTACGCCTCGGCGCCGGGCTGCGCACACACGCGAAGGGCAAACTCGCGCTGAAACATCAGCACCGCACACTTAAAGGTGGGCTTTTTGAGCAACTTGAAGATGAGTGCCGAGGAGATCGCGTAGGGGACATTGGCGACGCATCGGTCGAAATAAGGGAACTCCTGCTCGAGGCAGTTGCCGCGCACGACCTGCAGCTTGGACGCCAAAGGAGTGCCGTGAAAGCGCTTCGTCAGCTCCGCCACCATTCGAGGATCGATTTCAAAGGCGATGACGCGCTTGCAGCTGAGCAGCAGCCGCTCCGTCAGGTTCCCCGTGCCAGGTCCGATTTCCAGCACGATATCCGTCGGCTGCACTGCCGCCTTATCCACGATCGCCTGAATGACGAGGGGGTTCTTGAGGATATGCTGGCCAAACCCCTTGTTGAACACCATGCCCGACTGGTGGCCCCCGGTGCTGGAGGCCCCTTTCAGCTTCTTCTTTGCTCGCACCGCTGCGGACGGACCGGCGCTCGTCGAGCTGGCGCTGAGCACCGCCGGTACATTCGCACTTTTGCCGAGCGCCACAACGTTGGTGGAAAACTTGAGCTTACGCACAGAACTGCTAGGGGGGGTGATCACACCCATCGGCACCGCACGGGCTTCTTTGGGCATTGTCGCGGTCTCTGACTCGGAAGTGCTATTGAAATAAAGACAACTACTTTCAAAGCCAAGAGCTTTACAAAAAGAAATAATATATATTAGAGATGTACAATACAGAGTCCCTGAACAATAATTTTGTTTAATCTACACTAGAAAAAGAACGACAACAGGAAAAAAAAAAGGGGGTCACTAAGATCTTCTTTCGAGGAGGGTACGCTACTGCCAGATGTCATCCCACGCGCACCAGAGCGGGTACACGAAAATTTACCATAGATCATTGTTTTTTTTAACATTTTTTTTTTTTAGAATGGTTGCCATATTTCACCTCCCCTCTCACCAATGAAAAGTAAAGGAGAGAAAACAAGGCGAGAACAAGAAACACAAAAGAGAACTCCAACAAAGGAAATGCAACGGCATTCCATCGGAAGTTTTCTTTTGAATTGAAGGTGCTCAAGAAGAGCAGAGGAGTCCCCACAACAGAAGGGAGAGCAAACACTTTTTCTTTTAAGAAAAAAAGGTTGAACCCTGTAAATAATGATAGGTACTGTAACAAAGAAGTGTGATTGGAGTTATGGAAGTGTGATATCCGTCAGTGTGACATTCTAAAAGTGTGAAGTAGTTGGAATGATAATTCCTTGCTAGCTGTTGATGTTGCTATTCTCATTTTACTTCCTTTTCTTGCTCTTTGACTGCTCTTTTTTTCTTGTTGCTTTTTGCTAACCACACGCACAGTACAAACGTGGATAGAATGATGAAAAAGATATCTTTTTGAAGACTTCTGTTTTTATAATTTAAGTGTTTTCATCTTCGCAATAATACTACTGAACAATATACTGTTGCCGATCCCAATCACTGATACTGACTAAAAAAATAGATAAAGGGACTATCTTATCTTTTTAGATTCATATATATTTCTTTTTCTCCAGTTTCAGTGTACTGTTCCCTCCTTCTCTTTTTAACTTTGTTTGTTTGCTTTT
Source organism: Vickermania spadyakhi (assembly GCA_030849815.1). Taxonomy (NCBI): domain Eukaryota; phylum Euglenozoa; class Kinetoplastea; order Trypanosomatida; family Trypanosomatidae; genus Vickermania; species Vickermania spadyakhi. Next base: position 7,095 of record JASAOA010001727.1, read on the forward strand.
TGTGCCGCTTCTTCTACTCCACACCGCACGCTACTCTGGTCCCGCCCCTTCACCTCTTCGTATGGATCCTTGTGCTCGCAGTGCTTCACTACCTCATCGCTGCCAGAGTGCGTCGCCGCCTTCGAGTCCTTCCCCGCCGCTTCGTCGCAGTCCGCCACCGCACTGAACTCGTCCGCATCGTCCTCCTCAAAGATGCGGGGCGTCTCACACGCTGAGCAGAGCAGCGCCATGGGGGAGTTCACGAGGCGGCACACCTGGCACGTCCACCGCTGCGGGGAGGTGAGGCTCTGTGGCAGCGGGATCTTCTGGAGCGCTGCAGGGGGCTCCAGCTTGTCAATCCGGGCCGCGAAGAACTGCTGCAGTGAGGCGTACGGCATTCCACGCGGACCGCCCGCGCCAACAGCGATCGTCTTCGTCTCGGGCGGCTGGCGGGGTGAGATCATCACGAAGTCCGCTCCTTTCGGCTCCGTGAAGGCGACGTGTCGGGACTGCACGTTGAGGCAGCGCAGCAAGTTCCGCTTCGTTCGGGACTCGAAGAGGCCCACCAATGTCGCCAAGTGCTGCAGGTTCGGGTCTGCGACAAAGATGCGAGAGTATTCCAGTATCGTTAAGCGAGCCAGACGTTGTGCGGCCCGCATGTCGTGGTTGTCACAGGGCCGTTTCATAGCGATGGCCAGTAACTTCTGCTGTACTTCGCGGTGGCGAGCCAACGAGAGGTGAAACGTACGGCTACAAGTCTGGACGAGCTGCTCCAGGAGCTCGAGGGCCCGAAGTACTTTGCTAGGATGGGAACTCGACATCAACTGGCTTAGCGCATTGAGCAGTAGCTCCGGGAACTCCTCCGCCAGAGCGATGCATTCTTCCACCACAGCGCTACCTTGAGCAGGGTACTCTGCCACAGCGTCAGACACGGCCTTCGAAACTCGGTAGTTGAGGCGACTGTTGTGGAAGGCAGTTTTAATGAAGTTCATCGAGTCGTTCTTCCTGTAGATTGTTGCGTCAGAATGTCGCTGTAACCAGTCGCTTCGCAGCTGTACGCAAAGGTGCTCCACCACTCAAGACCCTGTGAAAGCGGTGTACCCCTCGTCGTGGTAGTGGTCTACCTTCAATCGACCTCTTCAAAGAGAGAAAGCACCACTAGTGGGCAATAAAAGGTCAGGAGAGCACGTTCAAACACACCACAAACAATCCTGTAGGATGGGACGACGACTCCGTTACTCGCCTTGGATATGATGGGATCGCCAGTTCACCTAGCAAAAGAGAAGAACTCTCGGTCTCACAGAAGTAGAGAGATGTCGTTACCACAGCCAGCAGCAGCGAGAATTCCAAAAAGCCAATACGAACCAATAGTCCAAGAGACTCACACTTGTATTTGTAGCGGGGGCACTGTCTTCTGACTTCTGTTGGATGGTGACGCTTGTCTCGCTGGCATAGAAAATACCGCTGACCTCTCTCGTTAAGACCGCGTGGATACTAAATAAACAAAACTAAAAGGAGGTTATGAGAGCTACAGTACACCAATGCTGCCGCAACTCTTTCGCTCAGTGGCTCCTTGTTCTTTCGATCACTTCTTTGCTCAAGGTTGTGACTCAATAGATAGTTAGAGGTATGTGTAGTAAAGCTGGTTCTTGTTCTTCTATTTGTAGCTTCAACATCTCTCAAGTGAGAACGAGAGTTAAAGAGAAAAGGAAAGAAAAGAAAAGAGTAATATTTCGGCACAGCAGTACCTTATACAGCAGTACTTTAAGCTAGGGTCAACACCTTCAACGTCCTTTCCAACTGATGAGGAAGATCGGGATGGCTACTTCTAATGAAGGAGGACTAGGACTCCATATTCGTCAGGGAGAGAGTTAGGATCCATAAGTCTCCATAGTTGTCAGGATACCTTCAGCTGAGTGTGATGCACAATTTGCCTTTTACTTTTTGTTCTTTTGATTCGGTTTACGAGGTCAGTTAATCTTTTTTATCATTTCTCAACCGTGTTGGAAAAGCTACCGTGGCGGATTCCATTGTTACATGAACGAAGCGAAATAGAGCTGCTTGGAGCGGATCTTCGGAGGATGCCGGAAATCGTGTCTCAGAATACTGAATTAACATGGAGCAGAAAGGATCGCACAGTCGAAATGCCTCAGCAGAGAAGAACCTCTCCTTCGGCTCTCGGCTCAACAGCATCACAGCCCTTCAATGAACCGTACAAATCCGAGGAAAGCACAACAACTGCTAGTGCATTTCCGTTAGCTGTACTTCAAAGATCGTAATCATACCCGCTGTCTAAAGAAAAAAAAAAGGTAAATCAAAGATAGAAAAATGTGTGGTACGGGTGTAGGGTCACTTCCCCGAGAAGTATCGGACCTCTCCGAAAGTAAAGCACACGACGGGAGAGTGGTTGTATTCGTTTTACTTTTAAGGACCTCCAAGCTATAGGCTGGTACCAGGTATCGGTCACTGAAGCTCGTTGCTGGTGGCGGGGCCTCGATCCGGTAAAGTTTGACCATTGCGTTCGGTGGACGGCAAAACAAAGCTACTCTCTCCTCTTCAGACCAGCGCTGCTCTCTCAAGCATAACGTCGATGCATGGATCGGGTTGGAAATTCGTACGGGGGCAGAGGACGCGCTTGCGACATCCCAGTGAGGCGTTGCGTCTCTCGTGCGGCCACACGTCGCTGCGGGTGCAGACGCTCCGCGGTGGAGCGCATCCTGCAGTCGTACCAGTAGAGCAGCAGGGCGGTCGGCACCGCGCGCAGCATTGGGCGGGAAGCGAAGAAACCGTCCCACAGCCGGGTGATGCCGCCGTTACGGCGCAGACTCGACAGCACCGCACGGTAGGAAACCTTGCGCTGCGCGTAGAGAGGGTGCTGCACAGGCGACGCGGATAACACCACCGCTGAGCCGCCGCCCGCACTCGCCGCGCTCGCGATGGGTCGCACGGGCTGGAGCATGTACTGCTGATGCCAGTGTTGTCTCAGGGAGAGACAGCCGTACCGGCAGAGCGAGCCCGCCAGCACCGCCGCGTAGCAGTAGCTGAAGAATACGACAGGGTGGCGGTACACACCGTCTTCCCGCAGCATCTGGTAGCCGCCAAACTGCAACGCACCCTGCAGCGCACCACCGGTGGCGGACATCGCAAGGCCCTGGCGAAGACCACGCCGCAGCATGCGGGGCTGTTCGCGAAGCCCCGCCACGAACACCTGCGTTGTCGAACGAAACCTTGGCTCCGCCGCAGCGGTGGTCGCGAGAACGCGGTACGGGTGAGCGAGCGCAGCACAGCCACCCCCAGCGAGCCCACCGGCGAGAAAGCCACACCACACGTCCGGCTCTACCAAGTGCTGGAGCAGTCGAAGGGAGGGTCGCAACGTCACCATCTGCGGAGTGAGACGGTGTGTCTCCGCACGGCTTTCGTCCTCACTGGCCACCACGCAGAGGGTAGAGGGGGTAGAACGCCAGGGGGTGTACAGGCTTCGCAGCGCGTCCCGCAGCACCACAAACAACCCGAGCTCCGCTGCAGAGCCCATGCAGGTGCGAAGACAGTAACTGGGTGCTGTGTACCCCTTCCTTCGCGTCTCCTGAAGGAGTTCGCGGAGACTGGAGACTTGAGGAGGTCGAATCACGTGGTTGGGCTGCGAAATGGCGGAGGGGCTCTGCGTGGCGGACGGGTCGAAGCCGCGCCAGTACGCCACAAAGTTCGCTACCGTGGCGAGCACTGCAGTCTCCGCACTGCATTGAAGAACGATCGCGGAGTGCAGTCTCCACGGCACCAGCGACACGTAGCGGGGGCGATGGCCGGAGCCGTCGTTGCAGGGTTCCTCCTTGACGACATACAAGGCGGCGTAGCCACGGCGTTTCGGGAGGGGATCTAACCGCGGCGTGTTCGTCTGGAGCGGCACTTCCACGTCGTGGAGGGTAGAGATCATCCGACACACCGCTACACACTCGAACAGCCCTGGGAACGGTGAGGAGAAATAACCTCTAAAAACGTTTACTCAGCCGAGGGCCGTTTCTCGTGATCACTCGCCGATACACAATTTCTATTCCTTCTGATACCTTTCTGCTTGCTGCACCAAAAAAAAAAAAGAAGAGAAGAAGAAGAAGAAAAGCAATGAAAAATAGGAATATAAAATAGCTATTTCGGTGCCCTAACAAGTCATCATCCTGCAAATCTTCTCCGAAGAAGAACAAGAATCGTAAGGAAAGTTGTCGTACGGATACAAAGGAGCACCCCCTCTCGCTCTCTCTCATACACAATAACGAGAAGTGTGGAAGAAGTGTCTGTGGAAGATCGAAATTATAAAAAACAAAATCTGCCAGAATTGTCTTACTTTTCTTGTTTGTTTGTTTTTCCTGTTCGGTACATTAAAACAACCGAAACCGTACAAAGAAAACACAACAAGTTTGAAATGAGTTCATCACAAAAGAAGTCTTCTCCCTACGTGTCTATGGCAGAAATAAAAGTCTTTACTCGACCTTCACTCCTTTTCTATAAAAGGCAACCCACTAAAATATATATATATTCGCGTGCTGCAAAAAAAAAAAATAAGAAGTAGACTTTTTTTAGGGTTATTTCACTTTTTCACGTTCACGTCTTTCTTTACGTTTGTTTCTTTTTCTATTCTTCCGTCACTCGTTAATCTTCAAAGAAGGTGCCGAAGTCCATCAGGCACTTCTCCACAATCTCTGAAGCACGGAGCTGAAAGATTTGGTCGAAGAACCCTTCCACTTCGCACTGCACCTGCGCCGAGGGCCGATCCAGTCGCCTCGCATTGCTGAGCACCCCATTCGCGGCGCGGTACCGCTCCCACGCCTGCGGATCGGCTGTCGAGTGTTGCGGCCCGCTCGCCACAGGGGTAAGGCTAAGAATCTGAAGCAGCGCCTCCTGCTCCGCCGGCAGCAGACACCCCTGCTGGCCCAGCGGCGACGCAATCACCATCTGCGACGTCGACATCAGATTCGGGTGCTGCGAGAGCGTGGAGCTGTACATACCGTACCACGCATCCATCGCGAGCGCGATGAGCTCCAGGCGGACCATCTCCGTCGTCGCCTCTGCGTCGAGATCGGAGTCCAGCAGATGCGGCGAGACGTGTCGGCCGCTCGTTCGGCTTCGCTCCTCCGCAAATTCTTGAGACCGGCTCCGGCCGAGCTGGTCGGGCCGCACCCGCAGGTCGCTATCGTCGCAGATGCGCAAGAAGCTCTCGTGGAGTGGGTGGTTCGGGTTGCGCCGCGGGTCGGCGTGGCCCTCCCGCAGCTGCACGTGGCGAATCCCCCGCAAGTGAAGCGCCCTCGCCTGGCGGCGGTGGGTGCTGTTGATCGCAATAGCGAACTGGGAGTCCTTCGTCATCTCGTACAACTCATAGTCGAGCGCGAGGAGTTGCTTCTGGCGACGTCGACGGTTCTGCAGGCGGTGGATCGTGGTGGTGTTCGCATCTAAAATTTCTTTGCGCATGTGCAGCATGAGCGGCACGCGCTGGAAGTTGGGGCTCAGGGCGTCCGGCTCGACGCGGAGACCACCGCACCACATCAACCAAAGGCGGTTCATGTCGTCGGTCTTGAAGTAGAGCAGCAGGCGGGATAATCGCTTCTTCTCGGTTCGGTGGAAGTGGTCGGCAATGCCCTTGCAGATCTCGTTGAGCGAGTTCTTGGTTTCGTCTGCAACAATCAGCTCCTGGCTCAGGTGAGGGGCCCCGTCGTACGTGGATAAACGATCGCTAAACGCTACCATGGCATCATCGAGGCGATACCGGTTCACCCGCATGTGAGCGGTCGTCATCGCCGGGGTCCACATCATTTGAATCTGCATATTCTTTCGGCTCATTCCCTGGCCCTTCGGGAGAACAAAGCGCTGCAAGACGCCATTCGGCTTCCGGTGTTGGCCAAACAGAAAGTCGTTCAGGGTGGAGGCGGTGAAGAACTCCACATAGGTGACGTGCTGTCCGGCGTAGACGTTCTCCTTCTTCTCCTTTCGAGTCATGACGTCCTTCCATTCCGTCTCCACAGGGACCGAGACGTGCAGAAACTGTGCCACCACCGCCGAGCCCGAGGGTCCGGCTCCAGGGCACGGCACGCTAAAGAATTCATACATGGTCGCGGCATCTAACATCTTCCCCGGCCTCTTGATGAGTTCGTGGTTCTCCTCATCGTAGCTGAACCAGGCCTGAGGAAAGTTGTGCTCAAACACCACCGACTCTGGAATGCAGACCGGCTCATTGGCGTGCTCGCGGCCCACCACCTTGTTCTGCAGCATTTGGTAGAAGTGCAGGCACACTCCGTCGCACTCGAGGTAGTGCTGCTTCGTAAAGTCCTCCTCATACGAGACGCGAACCCCTGCCGGGGAGACGTATGGCTTGCGGTACGCCGGAGAGCCGGGTGGGATGGGCCGAAGCCCCGGCCCCACCGCTGGAGCGGACTTACTGGGCAAGGGGTGCTCCATCTCGCAACCTCAACGAACAAGCAGGTGAGACAGCTGGAAGCACAACTACTACTAATAAACCCGATATATCGAACAAAATGAGAACGACTAAATGCTGCTCTAAAAGAGTGGTATAGAAAATGAAATACCACGGAACACACAGAAATAAAATGAATCAATCAATCCTATTTGAACAATAAAGATGGAGGGGGGAAAGTAAATATATATATAATATATATAAAAAAAGAAAAAGAGAGAAAAAAAAAACATCATCATCTGATTCATTTATTTTAATTTTTTGATCAGTGCAGGAGAGAGATTCTAGCGGAATCTGTACTGGAGCGACCAGCACGAACATCACAAGGATTTTTATAGTTAACTATAGATTTTGTTTACAGTAGAAATAGGTAAAAAGAAAATGAATGCCGCAAACCCGTATCCTATCCTGCCCTGCAAAATGTTGTCGAGGACAGAGGGGGGGACGAAGACCATTCCACTCCGCACCAGCACACACGCGCCGACTACTCCTCCTGTTCCAGCGCACTCGGAATAGTGAAAAAGGTTTTCCTCCTCGGTGGATCTCAAGCAAAAAAAATAGAGCTCCACAAACATCTCGTCCGCTCCCTCATTTCCACAGAGAGGCGCCGTACTAAATTTTCTTTTTCTTCTCCATTTTTTTTATATTTTCTTGTTTATTGATTTTTTTTGTGTTTTTTTATTTAGTTTGTGGTTATGGTTGTGTTTAGGGTGTTGAGGCTGTTCCATCGGGTTTCTCTTCTTGCTTCGTATCACATAAACGTTACGATCGCGCCAACTTCAATCCAGTACCTCGACGCACTCCAATTCGTTCTGCTCTTCACTGATTTCATACAAAATGGATTTTCGCACATTCGTGATGATTTTATTTTGTTTTTTTTCGCTTTCCCTTGTTTCTCATGCCGGGGTGTTAAGGGTTGAAGACGGCAAATTTTGCTCCAATAAGGACATCGAGGTCGGCTTGACACTCGGGACCGTCCAGTTCGTGTCCGCCCCCCTCTTCAGCAACTGGTCCAGCGTGGCGTCGAAGGTGCCGGCTTCCTGGAGCTGCTGGTAGGCTCTGTACAGCCGCAGAGACGTTCTGGCGTCCTCAATGGAGTCGTGCTCCTCCTCCTGCACCTGCTCACCCATCAGATGATAGGCAAGAAAGCGCAGCGACATGTACCGCGCCCCTGCCTTGTTGAACAGTAGTAGCGTGTCAATGATCTGGCGCTTCGGCACCACGATGTTGCACACTCGGAAGTCCTGGGCCAAGCCGTGACCAACGAAGATCACACCCGCATCCACGAGCGCGCGGAGCTTGAGGTAGGTCGCCTTGAGGGCCGTCAACGCTTTGGTGGACTTCAGCGAGTCCAGATCGCCAGGCCGAATGCCACTGTACTGCGTCACGTAGTCCTCAATGACTTCGGGAGTGTGCACATAATCGTCGAGGATGGTCCGCTCGTCGCCAGGTCGAGTGCTGAGAATACAGCTCACCCGCGCCAGCGCCATGTGATGTTTCCGTCCAGGATAGTCAAACTCATCGAAGCGGTGCCCCCACTTGAGCATCACGTACTCGGCATCAATAGCGATCAGGTGGTCCCTTTCAATCTCCAAGTGGCTCTTCAGCGGTGTCTTAAACTGCTGTGACATCCGATTCTTCTGAAGTGACGCGAGCGGGGCAGTGAAGATGTCGTGGATCAGCAGAGGGCCCAGCACCTCCCACATATTCCGCGGCCGGTTGTCGTCAGACTTCGCATAGCTCGGAGCGGTCAGCTCACACAACGCGTAGTAGCTCACCACCGCGGTGTAGGAACGCAACGCAGGGACCATCTGCTCAAGATCCCGCTGACTGGTCGGCATCGTCACTCGGTAGTCATTGATCAGCGAGAAGCTCTCCTCCTTAATACGCTGGTGCACGACGAAATTTCCCGTATCTTCGACATCATCCGCCAAGTGTATCACATTACTGCTGAGCATGTAGTTGTAGTCTTCGCCGTTGTTCTTGGATATCTTGAGGCTGTTCGGGGGCTTCAGGTGCGAATGCTCTGGGTTGAGCAGCAGCACAATGATGGGAGGCAGACTCGTGATCTGGACGTTTTCCTGGCTGTGCTCCATCTCCTTCAGCAGGTGCTGCAGCCCCTCATCCACCTTGAGCGCCGAGCCAGGGACCTCCCAGTAGAAACGAGGCTCTATCTTGTGCGAGGTGCTGGACTTAAACTCCGTCCCGAAATACGTCGCGATGCTCTCCCCGAAGTCCTCCGATGGGGGCGCGTAATTCATAAAGGGATAGTCCCGCTGATCCTGCAGGTCACGGTGAAGCCGCTTCAGCAGCTCCCGCTGGCACGCGTGCATCTTCGCGACTGCCTCGTCGCGGTAACGAGGCTTCTCAAAAATCCCTTGAAATGCCGGTAGTTGCGCCATGGTGCGCAGGAGATGGCTGATCTGCACAATGGGCGGGAGCGCGGACTCTTTCGAGTGCTGACTCGAAGCGGTTACCAGCATGTTGGAGAAGATGAAGGAGATCTCGCACGTGACGCAGTACTCGCGAGAGCACAGGTGGCGCAGGATCACTTTGCGTATCGGGAATTCCGGTGCCTGGCAGAGGTAAAGGCACTGCAGCAGCGCGCTCACCCAGCACTCGGGGTAGCTGTTGTCCACGCCCACCATCTTGTGCGGGATCTCATTCCATATTCTCCACGGGTTCTTCTGCGAGGAGTTGTACAAGTTCATCGGGGAGTCCAGCATGCCGTAGTAGTCGTCGTGCCCTGCGCCGTTGGAGCGGGAGGGGATCTTCATCCGGCGCTTGTGCTCGCGGCGCAGCTCCAGCAGTATCTCGTGTGCCTTCGCGGGGTCCTCACCCAGCAACGTGTTGTAGGGATACGGGTTCGGCACGCGGGCAGCGAGGTTGTCCTTTCGATCGGGGAGGTAGCTGTCGGAGCGTTGTAGGCGGGGAACTGGGACCTCCTTATCCACGCAGTGCAGCTTCTGCGGCACGGCCAGAATCATGTAGTTCGGCTCTGGCCAGCTCGAGGCGAGTTCGTGTTCGGGCACGCTCTCATCGAAGCCATTGTTCGCCTTGATCTCGGCCCAACTGATCCGGTAGTTCGGTGCCGTCGGACGCGGCGGCTGCTCGGCGGAGGACATAATGAAGCCAGGGCGAGTGAGCGGATGGCCGTACGTGACAAAGTAACCCGTTTCCGTCCCCACCGCAGCACACGTGTTGGAGGGTGAAACGGCCATGCACGTGCTCTTGGCATCCAGTGCGGAGGGCAGGAAGCTCGGTCCATCGGGCTCGTTGTCGAGCAGCATCAGGTACATCGACTGGGAGGTTAAGACAAAGGCCTGATGGCTCATGGAGCAGAAGTTGTCCTGGAAGTGCTGAATGGAGAGCACAGCGTTCGACGGCGACAGGTCAGAGACGGCGGGCAGCGGAGACGTGTGCAGGGGCTCTTTCGGTTGGCGGATGTCATACACCTTCACACATGGCGACGTGCGATCCGAGTAGCCCACCAAGAGCGTGTGGTCGAACAGTTCTGTGGCCTGCACGGTGCTGCGGCACGCACTGATCTGAGCTACCACCGTGTTAATGTCGCGTGTATCCCGCACCATCACCGACCCGCTAGTGGTTCCGGTAGCGACATACGACCGGTGGATCGAGAGGGTTTCAATCGTATTATCGTACGGCACGGAAACCGCAGCCGGAGCGCCATCGTCGGTCAGTTTCATCTGCGTCAGACCCCGGCTGCCGGTGAAGTAGACCGTATTCTCCTCCTGGCTGACCTGAAAACAGGAGATCGAAGGCTGTGTCTCTGGCGGCACGGGGAGGTACATCACGGCAACGCCGCCACGCTTGTAGCCTCGAATAGCCTCGCGCTCCGCGACCGTTACTAACGTATTCGCACCGGTGCCGAGAAAGCCGATCTGTCGCGGGGGCGTTCGATCCGTCGCATGGAAACAGCTATACGTGTTGAACGTCTGGCTGTCGTTCTGGGGCAGAACCGTGAAGCTGGAGAGCGTGCCGTACTGCTCTCCCACCCACAACAACTCTACTTCGGGATCAAAGGCGATGGAGCACACGCTGCCACCTAGTAAGGAATGAACGGATCCATGACCTCGAGTGTTCCACAGCGATCCATTCATCTCCTACTATTCAACCTACTTTGCACTGCCCAGATTCAGAGAGAAATGAGGATTTCAACGTCTTTTTTGTTCGAAGATATCCTGGGTGTAGAACCGCAATACGCATCAGAAAGGAATACTCAAAAAGAAATTCGAAAAAAAGAGCAATTCGTAGATTACACTCTCACTTCTGCCTGGTACAGCGGTCAGCTATCAATGATGAACCGGAGACTACAGAAACACTACAAAAAAGAGCAGAAACAAAGGCCACTCGTTTTACTTTGGTTGGCAGAGCACTATGTATCACGCACCTTCCAAAAGTATATATATATTTCTATTATTTATGTAAGACTGAGTAGAGCACTAAAAAAACAAATAGTAATAAAATATAAGCGAATGCAAAAAGGAACTCTCTCAGCTTCGGTTCCTTTCAGTTCAAAGTACAAATAATAGACATAAAAAGGGGTCACAAAGAAAAGCAATAGTGATAAAAATAGAACGCGATAGAGCAGAGGAATGCGAATAAAATCGTGCACCTTCACTTCCCAGATAGCTTTGGAAACCAAGTAATGTGTTTTCTTCTTTTTTTTAAAGAAAAATTCTATTCTTCTGCTGGAGTTTTATCATTAGGAATACTATATTCGCTTCACTTCTCTCACGCTGTTTTGAGTCTCGTCACTTTACGAGGTCCTGCAGGCCTGGCTGGGGCCGGCGTCGATGACACGGCACCTGACGTGGATTTCAGCTCCGTCTCGCGTGTGCCGGGATGGACCATCTTGCCCAGGGTAACGCGACTCTGCAGCACGCGCGGCTTGCCCGGCACGATGGGCGGCTGCGATGCTTTCCCGGGCATGGGAACCGTATTGCGCCGGCCAGGATCGCTCACCCCGCCTCTCGAGGTGACGATGGTCGCCTGGCTCGTGAGCGTGGCTTTCCCAGGGTGGTGGCGCAGCAAGTGCTGCTGCAAATCCTTCACGTCCAGAAAGCGTCGATCACAGTCCGTGCAGAGCACCCCCGCAATGAGCCCCAGGTCCTCGATGGAGAGCGTCGGATGGGCAAGTTTCATGTGTTCTTCGAGCGAGAAGACATCCGTGAAGACCCGCTTGCAGGCGGGGCAGTTGTGGCTCCGTAAGTCTTGCAAGTGCTTCGAGACCTTGTGTCCCAGGAGGGCCCGGCCGCTCTTGAACCCCTTCTCGCACTCATTGCACCACCACTGGTTCTTCTCCGCCACCACGCCCAGCGCGCCGGCCGTCCCTGACTTTCGCGTCACGATCGCTTGGCTGGCCTGGTGTTTGCTCGTCACGTGGCCCTGCAGCGCCTCAGCGGAGGCGAAGGCTTTGTTACAGTGGGAGCAGATATACCGCTCCACTGCATGGCGACTCGCCTCAATAAGGCGCTCGACATGGTGCGCCGCGTCTTCACCGGGGTGCTTGAAGCGAATATGTGCGAACAACGCGGAGGCGAGCGTGTACACCTTGCTGGACGAGCACAGGTCACACGAAACCACAATCTGGCTGGAGAAGGCACCGCTGCTAATCGCAGCCGCTTTCGACTCGGCCTTCATGAACTTACTGAGGTTCCGAGCCCCAGCGCCAGCGCCAGGAGCGCTGTACGTAATGCTGGGGGACGCAGGGGACGCCACGCCTGGCGCATTCAGCTCCGGGTGTCGCCCCTCGAGGTGCTGCAGGAGGTCGAGCTCGCTCACCATCACCTTGTGGCACACCTCACAAGGAAAGCGCCCTGGGCCAAAGTAAGGCCCCCGGCGCGTGAGGACCTTCACGCCGTCGCCGCTACTCGTGTTCTCTGTCGGCGCAGGGGCCGCCTCGCGTGGGGCGCCGTGCGGCGCGTCCAAATGCCGTGGGAAGCTGATCCCGAGCTGCCGGGCCGGTAGGTTGCGCTGCGGCATTTTCTTCTGAAACGACGCGAGGTCCTCCGCCGCCTGTTGCACGAGCGGCTTCACCCCGGCCAACCGGCGCGTGGGGGACGCCGCGCCAGTGACGGCAGTGGGCCGACCGGGGAGGTGGGGGCTGACCTGAACCCCCTCTAGGGCTGTGGCAGGGGTCTTCGGGGCGGGGGAGGACGAACTGATGACCGGAACGTGGCTCTCCACCTCCTCCAAGTCGAGCTCGGGGTGCTTCAGCGCGACGTGCTGGAGGAACGCGTCGCGGGTGGGGAATGGCTTTAGTCGGATGAGACACCAGTTGCACTGGTAGTGCCCCTGCGCGGTGCGGGTGGGCAGCGCTGCCCTCCGCTCGATCTCCTTCAGGCGATGTTCTGCTTCGTCTGGCCGGGGAAGCGGTGTGCCGAGGCAGTCTTCGTACAGCGCCAGACGATGGTTCACCGCCGCCTCGTACACCGCCTCCTCGGCGAAGCCCCTGTGCGCTGCCATGAGGTGCTGCTTCATCTCTCTCAGGTGTATGGCTGGGGTGTGGCACAACGGGCAGGCCGAGAAGCCGAGACCCTCGTGACTGCGGGACACTGGTTTCGGTAGTGAGAACGACTGCGCCATGCCAGACGGAGTAGTGGGACCACTGATGTGCATCGCACGGGACGAGATCCACAAATGCCGCCAGCCACTCAGCGAAACGAGTCCGCGTGTCAAAAGGCTCGTGTGACCTGCAGCAGGATACGAGAGGGAAGAGTGTCTCCGTGGGAGCCATTCATGCACTAACGTTGGAGAAGGGCTTTTCCGTGTGGCATGGAGCGGAGCACTGTAAGATCTGGAGCGGCTAGTCGCACGGGAGGGCACACAGCTGAACGCCGCAGTGCGTATCGCAGGCCGGCGGAGGAGTTGCAAAGCTGCCTTCTCCATCGTAAGCGTTGAAGCAAAGGTTAAGAATATCTCTTGTTAATATTATTAATATTAATAGATATATATAATTAAAATTAAAACTAATGCGCGAGCCGAGTATAAGTCCCTCAAGAAAAATTAAAAAGGATGAGGACCGCACTCGACAGGCGGGCGGGGATGGAAAGATAGTGTAAAGGTGTGAGAAGGAGTTTTGTTAAGAAAGAAACGACCGCACCGGACAAGGCGGCAAGGAGGTGCGGTCCACTGTATCTAAATATATTCGTCCTAAGGCTTCTATAAAGAGAGTCGAGGGTTCTATCTCTTACTGAGACGTTCACCCTCAATAGCAAGAGAGAAATAACGGTAGTCGTTCGGGGTGAAGGAGCGATGGGACTCGGTTCTGTTGCAAAAGACGCCATTCAATAGTCATCGTACATAAAAACAAATAAATAAATTAGAAAAAAAAACAAGGGATATTGGGAAGCAACACGGAGTACACTATAACTATATCAAAAGGTTCATTCTGTAAAATGATATCAGTACAACTCAATTCTCAAATCATCATCAGGAAATGATGAAGTTTCTTATTCAATTTTTTGACTATTGGTGTTTGTCAGGCATATCCAAACAAAACGAGAGTTCTAATGGATTCTCTTTGTTGGTTTGCTTTTTTTTTTGTTTTTTTTTTTAAACCAAAAAAAAGCAGCGCCAACATTTTATTCGTTGGGATTGAAGACAAACTCCATCTGACTGCGGTGCCGCGGAAAGAAGGAGCCACTCAAGCGCGAGCCGGTGCGGTGCGTATTGACGTACGAGGTGTGCCAACGACGTGCCGGCACGCGTACTTCTCGCCCCAGCGCACACGCGATGCACCACGCTCTCCCATCCTTGCTGTAGAACTGGTTGTGCATCACCCGGAGTTTGCACTTCCAACACTTGAAGCACTGAAAATGAAAAAAATAGCCTTGCGAGGTGGGCACCCTGGCGTTCCCAGACGGTACCCAAACGTAGCTATTGATGTTGTCACTCTCAATCGGCTTATCGCAGTTGAAGCAGCACGCCTTCTCAGGGACCACCATCGGCGCATCCACGTCCTCGTTGTAGCTCGGGAAGTGCGGCCTGGAGCGCTGTTCCTCATGCGGCATTGCTGTGAGATGCCGGGCTTTACTTTGCAGCCACCACCGCCGGCTGTGCTGCGTGCGAACCTTGTGGCCCTGCGTCGGCTTCCCGTGCATGTGTCGAATAGGCATCCACAGCGCCACCCGGTTAGTGAGCGGCACACCCCCTTGAAGCGAACAGGACCGAGAAGAGCGCGATAAGGCACACTCCGCCCGTGGAGGAGGGCTCATCGTGCCGCAGCGGTAAAGCGAGTGTGGGTGGGGAAACAACAAGCCCACACATCCTCTGAGTCGCATGAAAAGGAGGTAGAGGAGGACTGGGTGGGTGAGGTGTAAATGGCTATAAACCAGAGAAAAAAAAAAAAAGAACGCGTTCCGTTATTTAACGAGCGCGTAAATGAAAGCAATTTTTATAACGTTGAATTTGATTTTGATGTGGTTATCTCTTAGGTTTGGGGAGGGATATTTTTTAAGCAAAAAAAAGGACCAATGAGAGAGGAAGGGAATAAATTGAGTGTATCGGAAAACCCATTCCAGCTCACGCAAGGGCATCTGAGAAATCCGCAGTCTAATGTCCGTGAGCGTGACATAAAAAAAAAAAGCATGGAACGATAATAGAAAAGAGATCGAAGCCAGAAGAAAAATAGCACTCCACTGCACCTTATTATTCGCTTTAGTGTGGCTCCATCCATTGTCCTTAACACTGCTTTGTCTTTCCCTGTCGTATACCAAATGGATTTTCTTTTCTATTGTTCATATCTGTGTCTGCAAGGTTGTGTGGTGAGCTACACCGAAAGAGGAGAAGGGGGGGGGGGGGGCAGCGTGAAAGCATTGCTTGCCTCTTCTTTCCCTTCGTGTCTAGCGAGTTGTCCAATTAAACGAACTCTTCCTTCAGAAGAAACCGATGATCAAAGTCCACACAAAAGATGGCGTCGTCGCCCAGTTCGCCGTAGTACCCGAACGAGCGCCACAACTCCTCTGGTGTGCAGTGATCGTCTGAGGCGTCGTCACTTGTCTCGAGAGAATCCAGCAGCCGCCCTTCTGGAGCCGGCGCCGCAGCCGCACTCGCACTCTGCGCGGCACAAGGAAGCGTCGCAGCGGTATGGAGGTCCCCCACCGCTGCAGAAGCCGTCTCCAGTGCGGGTATTGGCACACTGCTGGT
Organism: Vickermania spadyakhi; assembly: GCA_030849815.1. Lineage (NCBI taxonomy): Eukaryota > Euglenozoa > Kinetoplastea > Trypanosomatida > Trypanosomatidae > Vickermania > Vickermania spadyakhi. Next base: position 22,702 of record JASAOA010001727.1, read on the forward strand.
CTCGCTTTCCGTGGTCTTTTCTGTACTGCCTTCCTTGCTGGAGAAGCAGCGCACTCGTGTGTGCACAGCGGTGTGGCTCGTCTCTCCCGACGCATGAAGAAATGCGACAGCGGAGGAAGCGCCGCAGAGAGGAGAAGAGAAAGCGGTGCGGCTCCCAATGTTTGTTGATGGGCGCCCACCTCGCGTTGGTCCAATAGTGATTTTTTTCAGCCGACGTAGTGCGGCGCAATCCGTTAAAGACGTCGTGGCGAATAGCCAGCGGGTTTTGCAGGGAAGCATGGCACTGCGCATAGCAAAGGGACCCTGGGAAGTCGCAGAAATCCACTAGCGAAGGTACTAGATAAACGTAAGAGAAACAACTCTCAATATCCACCTCCTCACCAGTGCAGTGGAAGCGGAGTGGCTCGGTCCTTCCTGTCAATTGTTGCTGGCTGTGTTTTATTGTTATCCAATAGAAATTATTTCTCTGTAAAGAGTAACGTCTGGTGAGATTTAATAAAAGTCTGCTATTTCGAAAAAAATATATTTTTTAAAGAAAAAGTCTTCTAAACACTTCGACGGTGCGAATGTGAGATTCCGATCGAAGAACGAACTGGATTCAACGTTCGAGGAGAGCTTTTTATCACACTTACACACACAAAAAAAAAAATATAAAAAATAATAGTAGAGAAGAAGCAGCGCTGTGATCATTGTCTGTCTTCCACGCAGAATGCAGTTTCATCTCCAAAATGAAAATGACCACCAGAAAAAATATCAGCTTATCTCTATTGATGTTGAAACGCTACGCCCTGAAATGGAAAGCGTTCCTTCAGAGCCATCTCGTTCTTCTTTTGTTAAAGTCCTTTTCTTACATCAAGTCATTCATTGCTACACGAGACAGGGGGGTGGGCGGACTCTCTTACACCTTCCTTGTTCTTCTTCCTTCTGCTCCTTTCAATTCACTCCCTGAAGAATAAAACGCATCGCAAATATATATTCAACATATTATTTTTTATTTTTTTTCGTAAGTGGCAACCAATCTTTTCCGCCTTGATAAAATGTGGCTCGCCCATCTGCCACTGCCGCACCGCTTCATCCGTTAGTCGTGTTCCGCCGATGGCTAGCTAAAATTCTCCAGCGACTGGTTTAAACGCATGCGGCGCACATCGACGGACGCGCTCACGCTCGTCAGCCATTTGGTGGGGAAAAGGTCTGCGTTCGCGACGTCCAGCGTGACGTGATCGGCGGGCCCGCCGGTGCGCCCGACCCACGAGGCGGTGGCTGCCCCGCTACGGCGACGGCCCGTCGAGGGCGTCAGTCGTCCGGAGAGCAGCCGGCCGTCTGCGGTGCTGCCGCCGACACTGCCCATGCGGCCGCCGGAGACGGGGCGGCCCAGCAGCGGGCGTCGCAGCCAGTGGCGCGCGTTCGACGGGCGGGCCGCGAGTTCGTGGCTCGCATTCATCAGCGCCACGCTGTCCCGCCGCTGCGACGGGCTCAGTTGGTGGAGCAGAAGACCGATCTGTGTGACGGAGGCCTCGGGGAAGTACGACAGAAAAGAGGGGTAAAGCGTGCTGACGAGGGCGGTGAAAGGCCAGTAGTACGGTCGAAGGCACGGGGACTGCGCCACCTCGCCGTCGCGGCACGGGGACGTCATTGAATCGGAGGTGTGGCTGCCCGTCGCCGTCCGCTCCGCGGTAGGAGGCTGGCGGGTGAGCGTCAAGGAGCTCGGCGCCTCTGCCTTTGGCGCTGCCGCCGCCTCTTCGTTCTGCAGCCACAACAGACCGCCGGTAGCAGAGCTGAAGGGAAGAGAGGACAGACTAAAGACGGGGGAGAGGGGTACCAAGGCGGAGCCACCGGTACTGCCGCTGTTTGCCGCCACCCCACTGCTGTGGTACACCGAATGAGAGGAGCTCGTGCCGTTCTGCACCGCCACCACCCTGCGGGCCGGCTCTTCCGGGATGAACTTTACGGACCGCATGGACAAGTTCATCGGATCAGCGCCCCCCTTGTCCCCCTTACCACGTCCAGCGATGGGTAACGCCATCCCTGGGCCACTCACACTGCCCAGCCGACCGGCCCGCACCGGCGTAGGCGTCGGCATCGCTATGGCATCCTTCACCGGCTTGGTGACGTCGTCGTACAGGCTGAAGGGCAGACTGGCCAGCAGCTGGTGGTAGTGCGTGTCCCACACCAGGCAGTGGTGCTGTCCCTTCACCGGCATCAGATCCATCGGAATCCCATTGCTGTTCCCCATGCCGGCCGATCCATTCGTTCCATTGCCGGTGTTGGTCCGCAGGGAAGCGCTGGACTCACGAGGGGGGTGCCCCATGCTGTCTGCGCCACCATCCCCAGCGAAGCACGAGGAGGGGTGTGCGGTGTACGGGTCCATAAAGAGCAGCGAGAAGGGCAGCGGGTCCGTCAGGAGGGCACCATTCAGTGGGGCAGGGAGACCAGAAAGGTACAGCGACTGGTGGGGCGGCACCGCACTGGCAGCGCTCTCGCTGCCGGCTCGGCGAACGCCGGCCACGCTGTCCTGCGGGAGGCGCAGCGCTGGCAGCGAGAGACCTGCGCTGCCCAAGGCGGAACCCCTCCCCGACACGGAAGTGGTGCAGTGGCTCGCTCCAAGAGCGATAAACAGGCTCGCTGCCCCAAACAGCGGCGGCCGGTGTGGGGCGGTGAGCGCCGTACCGACCACCACGTGCGCCACCGGCGTCGAGGAGGAGGAGGGAAGTCCATCCTCCACCTCCTGCACGCTGGGCAGCGACTGCACGTCGAGCGACACGACCGAAACGTGCGTGCGCAGCCCGCGCCACTCCGCAGGCAATTCGGCAGGCGGCGGCAGCGCGGAAGCGGAGGCGAGACAGCGGCGCAGTGATAAGACGTGGACGGAGCCGCCGGCGCAGCACAGCGCCAGGATCTGGCCGTTCGGCACCGTGGCAGCCATGTCAATAGAAGCAACGGTCTGGCAGTGAAGGATGCCGGGGAAGCGCTCACAGGTCGCAGCGCACTGCTTCCGCTGCAGAGCGGCCGGGTCGGCGCTGCCCTTCGCTTTCGTGCCCTTCTTCCCTGCACCGCGCTGGCTCGCCGAGGAGTCCTTCTCTCTGCCTTTGGCGGACTTCTCTTCCTCCTCCGGTGGTGGCGCGGGCGCGTTGACGTCCCTGACGCGGTCCGCGAACGTGGCGGGGGGTTTCCGGAGGGGCAGGCGGTCGTACAGCGGAGAGTTGACCCACACCACCACGAGCTGCACGGGGTGGCCGTGGCTATCGCGTAGGAAGAAGCACTTGCTGAACACGTCCCGCCTCGGCTCGGTGGTGGAGCGCTCGGTCAGTCCGATCGGTGTCACACTCGACGAGGTGGTGGTCGTGGCGGCGGCCTTTTCCTTCTCCTTTGAGTTGATGGAGCTCGCACCAGTCGAAGTAGTGAGGCTCTGAAGGATCTCCGACGTGGTCTTCCCATTAATCGTGTTGATGGTGGCGCTGTGGTGAGTGTAGAGGGCGTGGCTCTGCAACCGCTCGGGCTCGACCACCACCGGTGCGGGGTTGTCATCCACCGGAAAGTGTGGCGCGCCAACGTGTTGCTCATTCCACCGCAGCGGAGCACTGGCAATACCGTGGGGACTGTGTAAGCCACCCGCTGGAGTGCCAACCCGAGTAGGGAGGTAAGGGCCGTGGCTCCACAGCGAGGGGAGCTCCAACAGGAGAACATACATTGCCGGAGAGGTGAGGCTGATCGCGACATGCGTTCCACCTTCTGCGAGGGTGATGTTGTCAATTACAATGGTCGCTAGCGCTGTGTTTCCACTGTTCTGCTGCCCGCGGCGTACCTTCCCCACACTGTTGTTGGCCCCGCCGCCGCCGCCTTTGCCACTGGAAACGCTGCCCCGGTGACCATTCTTTCCAGCGCCAACGCTATCCTCGAGTGGTTTGCCGTCTCGGCGCTTCTCCTCCGACCAAATCTTCTGCACGGCATTCTGAAGGTACTCGTTCGAAATCCGCACCTGCTTACGGGGTTGGCGGCCGCCACTGAGGGTCGTCACGGAAGTGTGGTCGGTGTACTCCACAGTGATGAAAGCCCAGTTCGTGTACGCCACTGCCATGATGAACTGATTCGAGCCCTGCGGCACCACATGCACCGCCTTCACGGCTGACGGTCCCTTCTCTCCGTTGGCGACGCTCTCCGAGTTGTTCTTACTCCCCACATTTGGGGAGCCGTGGCCCCTTGTGGCCACTCCACTCATCAAACGCTGTCGAGCACCTTCCGCTGTGAGCGGCACCGAAAGCTCGTCCAACGTGAAGCAGCACGTGACCCAGGAGCCGATCGAAGGGTTCAGCGGGTGGGGAGAGCCGGCTTGCACCTGCCGATTGGAGACGCTGGCCCCGGCGCCTTGCGAAGCGGCGGGAGTGCCGGTCGTGGACGGATGGTGGGAACGAGGCGAGGCGTTGGACGTGGAAGGGAGGGCAGGGTAATACGGTAAGTGCATCTCGGACAGACTCCCCGCACCAGGGTGGCTCGCTCCTGCGGAGTTCGTTGGCGCGTGCTCCTTCAGGCGGTGGACCACCACGGCACCGTCCTCGTACCCCGCCACCACGATGGTCCCTCCTTGAAACAGCGCGGTGATCGCACAGGGTCGCATCCCACACGGCACGTTAAGCCCGCTACGGCCGGACACGACGCCAAGACTGTTCAAGGGCATCAGCGGAGAGTTGAGGGTCCCTCCATCGCTCTTCTTGACCCCAGTGGTGGCTTTGCTTCCGGCGAGGGGGCTCGACTTGAGGGCTGTCTCCGTCTTCTCGGGAGGCGGAGCGGTCGCCGCAAGGGGACCCCCGCCCCATCGGAGGTCGAGGCCTTCGCCGGCGAGCGGCGCTGCGCTGAGGCCCCCCAGTGACGTAGGGAGAAGATCCTCCGCGTCTGGGTCCCAGAAGTGCGGTGGAAAGGGAAGGGTGGTCGTCACGTCCCGACGGACCCCAGCCGAGAGCTTCTGCTGCTTCATCGCCATCACTGTGGCGAGAAGGCTGCACGTCATACGCGCGTGAGGATCTTCCAAATAGAGTTCAGCTAACGAGCACAGATACACACACCAATAAGGAATCCAGATCAAAAGTTCAAAAGTCTGTCCTTGTACGAAGTCCACGCAGCACTAATGAAGTCGCCCTGTACTGCACGTGCTGTCTTGGTGCCTTTCCACGAAAGCTGAGATTAGATTAGATTAGAGTGGACGTAGAGAGGTGGTGTGGGTGTGGCTTTACCTGCAGGACCGAGCGATTTTGAGTACCGTTCAAACGCAACCCCGAAAAAAAATATGTTTCGCACTGATACTAGAAAAAAAAAAGGAATAGAATAAAAATACGAAGACACAAGTTATTCGTCCGTATTGTCTGGCACAGTCAGAAAAAATAGTAGTCTATTCAATATTTATTTTTAGTTGTTTTGTTGGTGTTGTTTTTTTTTTAGTTTCATTGAAGCATTCACGAGAGTCAGTGACGACGAACATGAACTTGGAGACAGTGAAATGAGTGCGGAGGACGAAGAAGACGAAGAGGAGGAAGAAGAACAAAACTGTAACTAATCCAATGATAATCCATGAAAAGAAAAAAAAAAAATAGAAAAGAAAATATTACATCCCTAAAAGGGTGGGGCCTTTGGCCCAATGAACCATTAACCATTATCATCCATTATTTTTACAAAATAATACTGGATGTACTACACTTCTAACAAAACGCCATACGAGTAAAAACCCGCAAAAAGCGCTTCAGAAGGGCAATCGGTTTCATTGCCCGGATCCCACTTCAACTCGAAAGGAGTTAGGAATCCAATTAAATAAAGAAGCAATTCAAAGTCTAGCATTGAATTGGGGTCCTTTTTAGAGCTTAAGTGTCACACGCAGAAAAAAAAAATGTTTTCCCCCGATGCATTCTGCTAACTTTTGTTACTGCTGCGATCATCAGACACCCACTCCGATACATTCATTCCTCTGAGTGATAAACACAAGAATAATAAAATAAAAAATTCATGTATGTAATGAATGCATAGATGATGTATATCAAGAGAGAATAATATATAGTATATAAAGATATACATAAAATAACTGAAGGGAATGATATATTAAGTACGAGGGGGGGTGTCTGATGTCAGGTGCGTGCAGCAGCATGGTAGCAATGGATTAGTTCCCAGTCTCCCGAGCATAGCTCTACATAGACTGGAGACCAGTTTATGATAATTTATATTTTCATTTAGCCATAATTGTTAAAGAGTTCTTGCGAGATTTCATTACATTACTTTTTTATTTTCTCACTTCTTCACTATCTCACTGTGTAGTGTCATTACCTTCAGATTTAACTTTATTCTGGCTAAGCCAGAGTTTGTAGTGATACCTTTAGAGAGTTTTGATTTAATTCTACAGCAATTTAAAGATGGTAGATTTTTTAATTTTGCTGTTCGGAAGGGACTAATGTCCCCTGTCTAAAACTAGTACAGGTACTTCTTTTCAAGAAGAATCAAAAGCCCACTTAAAAGCTCTGTTCAGTTTAAGAGCACCTTTGTTAGAGTGCGTCAAAAATAAAAAGATACGAATAGAAGCAGTTTCCAAGGCGTTGGAAGCGGCCTTCGAAATATTCTTAGAAAAAAATGGTATTTCCCTGCAAGAGTTCAAGCAGACAATGGGTATGCATAACCCTATAAGTTTCTAAGGCAATTAGAACCCTTTTGCGAAATCGGTATGCAAAAGTAGTGCTCCACGTACTTTAATTATTATTATTTTTAGACCACTCCACCATTCCGGTGGATCAGTCTCAATTTAGCCCTGCCCACAGCTAATAAAACATTGAGCAGTACTCGACTCTTAGCTTCGGCACACAACACGTGCCTACTAGTGAAGGGCGGCACGTAGAGCCGGTCGAGTCTCGCACCTCCAAAGGCGACACCTCTTTATGCAAACCAGCAACTTTGCAAGTGTGGAGAGAAAGACCTTCCATTGTGGGAAGAAGCGTCGCAACCGAAATGGAGAAAACATGGTAGACTTTACTCAGACGGGAGCGACGTGGTTACTTCCTCAACGGAGCCTCTCAAAAGAAGACCCTAAAAACGTCGTTCACAACAGCGATAACCAACTGGGTTTAGGACCGGAAATAATCAGCCAAAGAACAACAGCAGCTCTATTTCTGGTGTGGAAAACAGCGCGCAGATCGAGCGACATAAGACTTCTGAAAAGAAAAAAAACTTTTTATCAATGAAACCTTCGAAGATCATTATCGAATTTACCGAAGTAAAAAACTCCAGGTCTCCTTCTTCCAGAGAGCCGTCGTTGGTTGTGATTAAAGACACTCTTCCAATGGATTGGGTGATGGAAGACATGAGGAAGATCCCTATGAAGGAGCGCTTTTCTTGTTTAAAAATGGAAGACATTTCGAGGATATTAAAAAAAAGGTCAACCCAGCTCGGTATTGCCACTCCATCAAGAGAGGTGCTTTATGTGTGTTAATCCCTCAAGCGGCAAAGGAAAAGATGCCACTACGCATTCTTCCAGTGGTAGCGAAGTATGTAAATGGAAAACCGCTCCTAAACAAGAACACCTTCAACTATGGTTCGGAAAAACTGAAAGACAGAGCGAGAGCGATAGGAACGGGGAAAACCACAATATATCTTTGACAGGAATGGAGAACGGCAAGGATAAAGATCTGTGGTCTGCATTTCTAAATACTCTTCCTGTATCCTTAAAAACATTAAAAAAATATCTAATCTCAGAAAAATCTAAGGTTTCGTGTACGAAAGAGGATCTTAGTCATTCCTTCAACGTGAAACAAGTCGGATCGTTGAATTTGAGTAAAATGCTTGATCTCGTATCAGAAAAATGGAGTATGCGTTTGATGGAATTGTTCAAACATCTAAGAACAGAAACTAAGAGAAGAAACGTCAATTAAGTTTGCTGTTTGTTTTCAGAGGCAGATGTAGATTTACTTAGTACCCATGGTATTATAGAGGAATCCGAAAATGTAGAAAGTACTTTTAGCGAAACTATTCCCTTTACAATTTCGAAAACAAAAAAGGTTTTATGGAGAAGAAGAGTGATAGCCTGGTCAAAGAGTAGCAACGAATCAGTCAAGGAGGCAGGTTACGTGGCTGATTTGCCCCTGCACCGTGTATCTTTTTATCTTCAAAAAGTATTGAAGCCTAGTCTATTTATTACAGATCTTACAACCAGTTTTTTCCTAGTGGTTTTACAAGAGCAGATTAAGGACCTTTTTTGCCTTCTCAACAGATAAGTGTGTTTCTGCGCTTTTTGTCTCTTTATTTTCATCTGGTATTTCATTTTGTGCGTTCCGGACTCTATATTACTTCACATTTTTTTTCTTCCAGAGCTGAAGCGTATGCGAAATGTCCATTGTGAGGGAGGCGGAAGCATTTTACGGAGTTTAGGAGGTTTCATCGTTCGGGTCGGTCGTGAAGAGGCCCAGCTTGTGGTGCAGCATCCGCACCGTCGGAGACCCGCCGTCCTCCAGTGTCGTCCCGCTCATCTCGTTCATGCTGCTCATACTGCTCACCTCACGGACGTGCCGCATCTCCACCGGTGACGACACCGGGGACAATACTTCCCTGCCGTTGAAGCGGCCTGAGGCGGCCCTCTTGTCACCAGAGTCGGGGGCTTCGGGATGATGCACAGCGGAAAGCAGCGTGGTGGGGCGGGTCTCGTCGTGGTGGGGCGCCTCCAAGCCGCGGGGCGACAGGGGAAGGTCGGGCCCCTCCTTCGAAGAGTGCTGTGCGGGTGGCGTCGGGGAGGCACTGGGCACTTCATCCACTCCCTCCTTCACGTCTGGCAAAGAGTCGTCGCGGGTGTGCAGCGGTGCCGCGGTCGCTGGTGTCCAGTGAGACGCGCTGCCGGTGGAGAGGGGCCCCACGAGCATCGCCGCTGAAGTGGACTTCGCGATGGCTTCCGTCTCCTCCAGTGTCGGGCCCTCCCCCTCCCACGGGTCGGGAAGCACCGACGAGTCGACGGTGGAGCAGCGAGGGGACGAGAAGGGGTTGGCGAGGAGGCGACTCAGATGGCGGAGCCGCGAGCGACTGGAACGGAGCGGCACCCCCGCATCCTCTTCGTTAAGGCCCGCCTCTGAGCGAGGGCGGTGCGACGCCGACAAGTTCATCTCTGCCGGAGTCAGCGCCAAAGCCCCAGAGTCCGAAAGCTCCCGTGTGGGGACGACGGCGGCGCTGTCGGTGCTGTGGTGGTCCGCCACCGACAGCGTGGGAGAAGCAGCATCGACCCGTTTGGCGCGTGGCGAGATCGCGCGGTGGATCCTACGCAACTTAAAGGTCTCTGCGTGTCGGGAGTGGAGCATCATCACAATCCCCATAATGAGGATGAAGAGAAAGTTGATCAGGGCCAGCCAGAAGGAGGAGCAGCTGAAGGGGTTCTCCGGCTCCCGCGGGCGAGCGGACAACTCCTGGATGGCGGTGCGCAACTCTCGAATGTGCTCCGACTGCCGGTGATGGACGTCACTGAGCTCCTTGAAGTTTCCCATCAGTGCCCGGAGCAGGGCCTTGGTCTGGTTCAGCTCTGTGGAGACCGCTGCCTCGCGCTTCGTCGACTCGGCCAGCTGCTCTTGCGACAGGCTCTGGTACCGCGCAAGCTGACGCAGTGCCGCAATCAGTGGAGGGTGTTTGGTGATCTTCTTTCGTTTCCCATTGTTGTTGCTCAGGGTGCTATTGCTGGTAGTGTGGTTGGCTTTGGACTCTTGGCTGGCATTCAAACCCATCCCGTCCGTAGACGCTGTCTCTCCCGAGAAGGAAGCAGGGGTACTGGCGTTCCAAGAGGCCGCCGTGTCGTTTACCTCCAGCAGCGACTGCTGGCGCTGGTGGCGTCGCTTCTCGGCCTCCTCAGGGCACGGATTGCGAGGCGGCCACCACGTTTCACCGGTCAAACACGCCACCTCGAGGTAACGCATTTCAGAGGCCGGATCGCCCCACCGCAGCTCTTCTTCCTCCTCTTCCGGCTCCGCTGTGTTGCGGGAGGAGGGCGGCACTTCCTCTGACGACCTCGCAGTGGGAAGCGGACGAAAGCGCTGTGGCGGGGAGTCACCCGCGTAGCGAACGAGAGGGACGCCGAAGTGTGCCGGTGTCGTCGCCTCCAAATCCGGTGGGGGGGGTGGGAGGGGTTTGAGATGTGGCCAGGCCGCGTGTCGCTTTGCAACAGAGGTGCGGTTGTAGGCTTCTCCACCGAAGCGGGTCGCGTAGAACTCTGGCGAGCACGGCAGATGATAGGACTCCGGGGGTCGCAGCTGGTAGCTTTGCATCAGCGTTTCTTGAAACCGCGCCTGGCATTGAGCCACGCGCTGCTCTTCCTCCCTCTCCCACTCTTCAGGGGACATCGGAGTGGATGCTGGACTCAGGGAACTCCCTTGAGGACTACTCGGACTCGTGTGGTTGGTGGTGCTCGTCGGGAGAGTGGGAGCGCTGAAGTGTGACACATCCGACACAAAAAAAAGCAGTTCCTCCATCGACCACAGCTCAGAGGTGTCGAGGGCAGGAGAAGCTCCATGGAACTCCTCTTGGTTCCGCTCCACCTCCTCGCCACCCGCGCTGTGGCCGACACTCGCATCGGCATCCAGGCGCTGCAAAGCCTCTCCGTCTGCTGCCGGCGACTCGTCCTTCGTCTTCGAAGGCGGTTCATCGCTCTTGGATTCCTCGTCCGTCAGCGCGGTCCTCTCATCGACATTATGGTGGGTAGTCGAAGTAAACTCCTCGTCCTTGTACGTCGTCCAGCTCTCCAGCGTGTCGAGGCCAAAGACACTAAGGGACGTCATGGTGCACCAGGGCTCACTGCCGTACGAGCTCACCCACTGAAACTTGAGGAAACGCACGGGAGAGTGAGTCTTGAAATCCGAGAAGCCCTGACGGCCACGTCGATTCTCCGCCTCAAATTTACCGAGCACGACCCACTGCGACGTCTGATACTGCCGACTGCCGAGCACACGGAACTCTCGAACGCCACTGCTGAAGTGTTCCTCATTTCGTAGGACCAAGTGCTGGAGCGTCACCTCACGAAGCAGCTGCACCACAAACTCTTTCCGCGGCGCACTACAGGGGCAGAGCATGTAGCTGTCGGCCTTGTCGTTGAGCACCGCGCCGTAGTCGTGGCAGCTCGGGGGGGCGGCAATCACCCCCGCGCCAAGAAAAGAAGAAGCATAGTTCGTCGTGAAGAGCGAGCGGGTGGGCCGCTGCGGTTTCTCACTGCTTCCCAGCATCAGCACGGGAGTCGACGGCTTCGTTAAAAACGGATGCCCAAAGAGGAGCGTGACGAGCAGCAGCACGAGGACGACGAGCATGGGCAGACTGTAGCCGCGCCAGTCGAAGAGGTGCCCCGAGAGGCTCGGGCGGACGGAGAGCGCCTCCGCGACATCATCGGAGCACGGCGGGTCACCTGGAGCCTTCGACGGTGTTTTGTTGGACGGGGAAACGGGTTTAGAAGGACTCAGCATGGCCAATACGAAATCCGATGAAAGATACCGCCCAGGAAATAATAATAATTTTTATTATTATTGGGGCAATTGCAAAATATATTTTTTCAGCCACCGATTACTTCGGAAAAGTGATGAGATTTCTCGAAGAAGCAGAAGAGCAAAAAAAACTACCAGAAGCGTTTCGGTTTGCTATGCAGCAAGAAGAAGGAAAGAAGCTCTTTGAAAGCCCACCGAAAGAAAACAAATTAAAAAAGTGGACCTCAATGAACTCAGAATGTACAAATAAAGAAGAGCGGAATATGTTGTTTCCAGTACTAAAATGCTTCACAGATAAGTATGGTACTGTAAAAATGAGAGATCAAAAAATTCTCTCTCGTCTGGCAGTCACGTCAATGGGATGTTATCGCCTTGTCACTTTATACACTGATTGACTTTTTGTTTTCCCCCTCCAATTTTCGCGGTGGAGCACAGGACAGACAAAGAAAAGGAATGTCGATAGATAGATATGCATGTATGCATAGATCTATCGTGATAATAACACGGAATTCCTCGTTAGTTCAGATGGCGATGCCGTGCGACAAAAAAAAATCCTAAGAGTGTTTCCTTCTGCTAAAGGGGAATGGGTGGTGTACTTGTTATGTTATTGTTTCTTACTTTACACCAAAATAGGAACCAAAAAAAACATCCAGAAACAAAAAAAAAATGGAAAGAGTTTGAGGGTCGCATCCTGTGAGATCGTTGGGAAAGGCTACACGTTAGAAATCTGACGCCTCATAGAAATCAAAATTATTATTAGACAAATTTATTATTATTATTATTTCTGAGAGATTTATCGCGTGAGAGAAGAACAACAGAGTTTTCATTCATCTATATTTTGTAAATCGATACTCCACAAAAACACCGAAAATGGCTTTGCACCCACAGCGGTAAGCAAGTACGTGAGCGAGAGAAAAGAAGAGGGAAAGATAGTTTGAATGGCCGTCTCCGTCCATCACAGTGCAAAGAAGTCACGTGCAGGAGAAGCATCTGCCGAGGGGGTGGCACCGCAGCCAAGGCACTGCCCTCCTCGGTGAACCACTTCGAATTGATGAGTGGTAGCGCAGAAGCACCACGAGGCCGTCTCCCCGCCATGCGCTTCTACTTCCGCGGCATGCAGCATCGTGTTCATCGGCCTTCGGAACGATGTGGCCAGCTCCCGCATCGCCGGACGCCCGACTTCAGCGACCAGTTCCTCCAGCTGCACCGGAGGATCCCACGAGGACAGCGTACGACGCAGCTCCTCGGGCGGCGGCGCAAGGGAGGAGGACGACCGCTGCGTGTCGAACGAAGGAAACACCGCTCGATGTGCCGCCATCACGCGGTGAAAGATCTGCTCGTGGGCGGGGTCTGTCGGCGGTCGAGCGGCCACCGAGCAAACGCAGCTAAGCCATTCAATCATTAACGCGAAAGGTCTTGCCAGGGTCACCGACTCACAGGCATCGGCGCACAAGGCGGAGGTGTACTGCTCCATGTGGGTCTGGCAACACTGTGAGATCTCGGAAACGAGGGCGTGCTGTCGGGGTACTTCCAACGTACGTAGACACGCCTCTGCGACAATCGGCGTGGCGCCGTGTGATAACGTCGCGGAGGAGCACCAGTGCAGGATCGCAGGCGTGCAGTTGGGCATCGAATCTTGGTGTGCGGTGACCCACTCCAACAAACTGCTCCAGATGCGGGGATGACGAAGGAGCTGGAGCTGTCGCAGTGCGCTGTAGCAGGAGAGCTCCATCTTTGAGCGCGAGACCTCGCGTGCGATCCGCTCTACACGAGTCTGCATCTCCAGAGGGATAAGCTCTCCCCAAAGGTGGTTCATTCGCGTCACGCTGCTCGCGACTAAGCGACTCTGCAGGGAGTCTTGTCGCACCCGACACCGTATCAACCCATCTTGTGCCTCCCGGATGACCCTCCCTCGACGGCGAAACGCGTCCGCATTCAGGGGGTGGAGGCACAGCGGGCAGCACGGAATGCCCACTCGGGTGTGCGATGGGCCCATCGCTGTCGTCGACATCCACCACCGCACAGAGCGCTCGAGGAACCCGACCACGGTAAAGCCCCCGCAGCAGGGTAGTTCCAGCAGGCGCAGGTCCACCGCCTGCAGGGAAGGGGGGCAGGCCAGTCGATCGCTGCAGAAGTCCTCCTTGTCCTCGCGGCGCAGCACCCACCCATCGCAAAAGATCCTGGAGGCCTTCTTCTGCTGTGTCGTCTTCTGCTTTCGCTCCGTGGAGCTGTGGGGCTTCAATCGGTAGCACGCGGGGCAGAAGGTCGGGCATTCCTCGCCGCACAGCCCGTAGCACTGATGGCCGCAAGCCAGCGCCTTGGTGCAGCGCTCATCACACACCGGGCGAGTGCACCGCTGGCCGCATGGAGCAGGGCACTGCTGGTGGGGGCACCGCCAGCGACAGGGTTTAGGGCAGCGCCTCAACGGTGCGCTGCATTGATCCATCATGTGGTTCCCCAAGCACCCGCCTGTTGCATGGCCACACGTAAAAAAGCACGACCATTGTTGGGCTTCCGTGAACGTAATGCCGCACGTCTCCTTCGCCCCAGAGAGCTCCGCCACGCTCGCTGCCTCTGCGTGTGCCACCGTCGTCTTTACCAGTGGCGCCTCTGTGGGGGCGGCTTCGTTTGCTGGAGCAGCACACGCCGGACAACACTGACGCTTCCGCTGATGGGTCGTGGCGGCGTCTTCTGTGAAGGTGTAGCACGGTGCCGCGAAGACCGTCTCGCAGTCGGGGCAACGCGTCTGGTGGGTGTCGCCACAGTTGCAGGGGACACCGGAATGCGTGCAGCGAAGCAGACAACGGCATCCGGTCTCCTCCTTGTGGTGGCCGCACCGCTCGTGGCAGGCGGGGAACGCCTTCTTGTCCCGCAGCGCACACGCGACCGAGACGGTGTGCCCGCACTGCGGATGCGGTAGCGAAACCATCACGGCGCAACGCGTTGGTGGCTTCCGATGCGCTGCATCGTCGTGTGCGTGGCACTTCCTCGGACAGGGGTGTCCACAGGGCATCTCTTTACCGCACACAGCATGACAATACCGCTTTGACAACTCTTTCCGATTGGACGGCCATGAACGCCTGTCGCTGCAGGTGGCTTGGAGCCAATGGCCACAGAAGGAGTCCTCTGCGGCGATACGGAACGGTGCCTGGCACTGGATGCTCCGCTCCGGTTCTACGGTGTCGCAGCACTTCTGGTGGCTCGTGTCTCCACAGGCAGGGCACACGTAGGCTATCCTCGCCTCACAGGCGCCACACTTAGCGGAGCAGAAGCCGGTGCAGGGGTGCTCGCAGGCGCGGGGCGGGTCGCACGCCGATCCTTTGCGTCCACAGGGCTGCTGGCACTGGAAGCCGTCGTGGGAGACGCCGTGGCACGACCGGCCGCACTCGTGGCCGCACGGCTCGAGTCTCACGCGGCACACCTCTTCACAGGATCGCGGTTGCAGCTCGTCGAGCGTAGCGAACACAAAAGCGTGGCCGTGCAGGGGACACAGCGCTGGAAAGAAAGGTCCGATGGTGCCTTCCGCCTCCATCAGCTGGAGAAAGTGTTTCAAAATCGAATTAGCTTGGCGAACGATGCGGGTGCAGCCCACCACATAACACCCCATGCGAGCTCGGCTCAACGCGACGCAGCAGCGGTTCTCTCTCGTGAGAAAACCCGCCACACCGGTGCGCACGACGGAGAAGACCACAAAGTCGGCCTCCTCACCCTGGAAGTCGTCGATCGTCCGGCAGGAGACCCTCTCACTGCAGACATCCCCCAGCCGCACGCGCAGTTTCAGGAGCTGGCTAGTGTACGGCACCAGCACCACAATGCTCTTGTGGGGGTAGTACCGGTGAAGATGATGCACGATGGCAGCGCACACTTCCACTTCGTAAACGTTGAAAGGGCTATCCGAGAAAGCCTCACGACGCTCTTCTCGCACGCCAGCCTTCGCCTCGTATCCAATGAAGAACGCACGGCATAGCCTCGTGATAGTGCCGACACACAGCGGCTGCTCGATCAGAGCCGTGCGTGGGTGATCCTCGATGTACACCGGCTGGTCCCCAGGCTCGGAGTCCCGCCAGTAATAGGGATGTACAAAGCGAGAGATCTCCGGGTGCATGCGCCGCTGCATCGTCAAGGTAACGAACGGCGCGCCACAAAGCACAAGGCGCTCCTGCAGCGACACGCTCAAGCCCTTGGTCTGCTCCAGTTCGTACTCGTTCACTTTAGGGGAGAGCTGCTTGTGATCTCCAATAAGTACCAAATGGTCCAACTCGTCCGACATGGAAGACAGCACGTAGCTCTCGAGGACCTCCGCCGCTTCTTCCACCACCAGCACGCGAGGCCTCGCAAGGTGCAGCGACGCCAAGTTCGTCATGACACTGTCCGCCGTGCCGACGATGAGACGAGCACGTCCAAGACGAAGGCCATTATCTTGAATCACCTCTCTCTCCGAATTTTGTATCGTCAACTCCGTGGAAGGGCTTTCGGCGACACGAACGGCCTCTTGGATATTTTCTTGGCGATACAAGAGCCGTGCGGCGTAATCGATCAACTGTTTCGACTCCTCTGGCAGAGCAAGGAAATCCGCCGTGGTCATCTCCATCACATTCATATCCACGAATTCTTGAATCTGTCGCAGTTTCTCCTCGTTAAACACTTCAAAAGTATTCACCTCCATCAGCTCTTGACGGTCCATCTCATCCTCCGCATTCGTCCGTCGGTGCAGCTCCTCTTGAGTGAGTTCAGCCTCGATCGCGCTCTCCTTCTCCTTCGGCATCTGTGAGAGATTTGGCCTTGCCGTGGCTTTCGTGCAGACAGCCGCGCCACGACCTTTTAAATCAGCGGGCTGCGCTGCTGTCTGTTGCTCGAGGTTAAACTCGGTGCGTATCATCTGTGCGATATCGTTTGGCAACGGCTTCGGCAGCTGTGTGGGGTTCTTGCTCTTCAGCACTGGGTAGAGAGCCGCAGCGCTTATCACGAAACTCCCTTCCCTCCAGTATGCCTTGCTGGGCCACACCCACTGGTGGTAGCACCACTGCGAGGAGAGGCGCTGTAGCGCTGCGATGTCGCTTCGAGCAGTCCGGACATGCATCCAGTACGTGCGCCGCGTTCCGCATTGCGAGGAGGCCTCTTCCAGTGCCTCCAGCAGCGACACACGTGTTTTTCCCATATCCGAGTCCTTCACTTCCTCCGACACCGCAAGCCGCTTCGCCGAGGCCAGTACCTCGTGAAACCACTGCTCTGTCGGCTTCAGCGGTACAATACGCTCGGCGGCTTGGATGGCTTGCACGAGGGGGTGGTCCGGCTCCGTGTGCTCCACGGCCACGTGGTGATGCTCCACAATGAGGGCGATCATGTGAGCCTTGAGCATTCGCTCGATTTCACAGGCGATTCGCTGGAGCAACGGGAAATGAAAGAAGTAGTTGGCGCACGTGCGGCTCTCCTTGATGGACATCTGCACGTCATTCGAGACTTCTCTGGCCGTGTACGACGGGCGGCAGCTGCTGAACTTGAACCGCTTCAGCCCCTCCACCTTCGACCCTCCCCCGAGGCGGACGACCGCTCCGTGAAACCCCAGCAGATGCCCCGCCATGCCCAAGATGTCCTCCAAGAACGCATCGGCCGCGTGATTCGTTAGCGCCATGCACAGAATCGGTCGATTGGAGCGAGCGTCGGAGTTTTCAAGGAGCAGTTGGACAAACTTGGTCCCCACGAACGTCTTGCCGGTGCCAGGGGTCCCCTGGACCGCCGCAAGGCGGTGGGTGAAGATGTGGTGCAGCGCCTTTCGCTGCGTGGAGTCGAGCACATGACAGCGGTCCTTTAACGCCGACTGAGAGACCTCGCGCTCCGCTGCGGCACTCCAGTCCAAGCACTCCGCCTCCCAAGCGTTGTAGTCCAGTACGTTGAAGGTGTCGCATTCGCCTCGCACCTTCACGCAGCCCTTCATGCACATTTTCGGCGAGCTCGCGATATACGTCGGCGCGGTGCACGTGTCCCCTTGAAGTATCGCACCCTGCAGCGGGAGCTGATGGCCGAGTTCTCGCAGCCGAGCCATCGCGGTGTGGTATGGCTTGAAGTACACGGAAGACTCCACAAAAGTCCATTTGACCCCGACGGAGCGCCAGTGCGCTGCGAAGGCGGTGTCGTGAGAGAAGTCCGGAGTGGGGAAAAACCGAACGCCAAACGTGTGCATTCCGCCTCGGTACCCGGGCCGCTGGGCGTAAAGAGGCTGCACGACGCCCACATAAATGGGCTTGTCCAGCGCGAAGTAGTCGGCGCTGCACAAGACGAGATTACCGACCATGAAGCTCTTCTCGGAAGCGTGACGCTGCGGCCTGGAGAACCGAAAGACGTAGAACATACCTCGATGTGGATCCACCGAGGGTCCATGACACTCCACGTCGAAGAAGACAGGAAGGGGATGCCCTTTGTTTCGTCTCGCTAGGTGGTACAGCTGCGGATTCGTGAAGTTCCACCCGCACTGCTGGCGAAGGTGTCGCGCTGCCGTCTGAATAAAGCGAACATCTTCAAAGAGGGAGTGGAGGGCGTCTGCACGCAGCAGTTCATACTGGGTCCGCAGGTGTGCGCCGCAGTGTTTATCCGGAATCGTGCGCCCCCTCACAATCCCGTGGAGGTGCGCCAGATCGCTCGCTTGCGTTAAGTCCGCCACCTCTGGCAGATCGCGGCGCTGCGAGGAAGGCCCCTGCGCGGCACCTTCGTAGGAGGCGTACGGCGTGTGGTGCTGCATGGCCCGGATCTGCGTGGCGCTTCCCCGTGAGGAAGGGAGCTCGTGTGTCTCGTGGCGCACTCGTGCGTCCTCTGGTAACTTTTCCTGGATCCATTGGCGTAAGCGTTGGCCGCTGGAGGAGTTCTGCGCTGGACTTTGAAGGGTGTACTGATGCAGCGACCGTAACGCCTGCATGTCCGGAATGATACGATAGTCATCGCAGGAGAGCAACGTGAGGAACAAATCACAGAGGGTGTGGTCGAACAGGAACTCCGCAGAGCAATGCATCAGTTTCCGGAGCAGCTTTTCGTACCGCGGTGGGTCCTTCAAGATGTTCGCCGCAAGACACGAACTCAACTGCGGCAGAACCGGTGCGATTGCCTCACTCGACAAGAGCGCACAGAGCACCTTCCGGTGATGTTGAACGGCTTGCACATCAATATTTTCCTTCTGCGTGAGCCACTGGAGCAGTAGGGCGTTGGGCTCACGTGTAGTATCTATCACTGATGGTGTGGGCGAAGCCATCAATTATGCTCGCTCGCGCAGCAAAAGCAAAGTTCTATATGCTTAGTTTGTATCTTTCAAAAAAAAAAAAATGTGAAACTTTTCGATGGTAAACTAGCACTAATTTGATGTGTCTTTAGAAAAAAAAAAAACTAAACAGCTGAAGTGCTTCCTTTTCGATTTAACGGAAGGTGGCGAAGGGGGGGGGGGGGGGGGGGGGTCAGCACACCTAGTTACTACTGCNACGAAAAAAAAAAAAGGTTGAGAGAGAAAAAAAAAAAAGAAATCAACAGAAGGACATCCTTGCAGAACAATGCGTACAGAAACCACCAATCGTCACGAAGAATGCGCATCGAGATGTAACGACGCTGAATGTGTTTGTGTATCTGTCTTCTTTGAATGTAAGAATCAGTGAGAAATCACTTTAAAGGACTATCAATAATAATAATAATAATATATGTAATAATAATATTAGTATATTATAATTAGTAATAATAGTACTAAACATAACTCCAGCTCGCTCTATCTATCTTTCTATCCCTCTCTCTTCTTTTTCTTTTTTTTTTTCTTATAAGCAACAAAGCCAGAGTTTAAGAGCCCTGAAAAGAGGTAGCATAAATGTAGGCGAAGACGACTCTATTTAGTTCTGGTTGCAATTCACTGTCACGTCACGTTTTCAACCAATGGAAAGAAAAAAAATAAAAAACCGAATTAAAGAAAGTCCGCAAAGAGATCGTCTTCTTCAACATCCTCCTCCTCTCGCGCCTCACCCGCGGCGTGCGGCGCACTTGTCTGGTGAAGCGCAGCATCCTTCACCGTGTCGCCCACGCCAACGCCATCCTCACCAAACATCTCATCGAACATCGCATCAATGTCGGTCGTTGCCACTGCGGTCGTTGCGGCAGCAGCAACAGGGGCAGACGCGGCTGGTGTAGCGGAGGATCCAAAGGTTACCCCTGCATCCAAAGCGCTGGTCGTCGGTACGGTACTCGGCTCGAGGGATGCGCCAGGCAAAGAAGTGATCAACCCGAGCTCCGCCAGCTCCTCCTCCATGTCAGCGGTGTCGGTTCGTGTTCCACTCGCCATGCCGCTACCTCCGTCCGCCACGTGATCCGTTGAGTTGATCTGAAAGATGGTGCTGCTGCCCCGGCGCTCCGGAACCACAGCCCCAGACGGACGCTGGACGACCTCCGCTGCTTTCGACGTCCAGTAGCTGAGGAGTTGGGAGGCTTTGCTCGCAGCAGATGATGGCTCCACGCCACTCGCGAGCCACTCTGCAGTGTTTTCCGCCTCGGCAAGGTCTTGGTGCGTGATGTGGTGACTGGTGCTCTGCGCTCCTGAACTCGTCACCGACACCTCGCGCAACTTCTCAAAGACCTCCATCCCCCAGCTGCCGACCATCTGAAGGCCCTTTTCAGACTTTTCCTTCAGCTCGAGCGCCACCGCGGAGGCCGAAGTGCCGGGGCTCCCACACGGCGCCGGGACTTCCGGCCCCGCCGAAGCCTTGCTGAGAAGACGCACCGAACTGGACGCTGGGGAGGCTGCCGAAGGAGGGCTCGCCGGCTGTGGTGGCGGCGCACTGCCCTTCCCTGCCGTAGGAGTCGTGGTGTTGGGTCGCAGGAGAGAGGAGGGCCACAGGCCGCCTGCAGAGGCGGGGTCCGCGTGTGAGAAAAGAAGATTCTTCATCGAGCTCAGCACCGCACTGCCCGTCTCGGAAAGCACTGCGGAAGGGCTGTGGTGCGCCGGCCGAGCAGTGTTTGTCGTCGACGACACCGGAAACGGTGGTCCGCGCTCCAGGGGAATCTGACGGTGGTAGATCAGCCGGCGCATGCCTTCCATGCCTTCCAGACAGAGGCTAACGAACGGCAGCCGCGCCGCTTGCACCAGGCGCATCGAGAGCGTCAGCAAACACTTGAACTCCTCATCGCCTCTCTCGGCAGCGGAGTGAGACGGGCCCGCCTTCCCGCTGCCTGCGCCCGTGCCAAACAACACGAGATGCTCCCCTCGGTGCTGCTCGGCTCGAGCAATGAACTGCCGGAGCAGGTCCTCTTCCAGACTGAAGACGTCGCCCATAAAGATGGACTTGGGGAGGCGGGCGTACTCGAAGCTCTTCTTGGCGCGGAAGTCGAGAAGGCGCAGCGGCAGCGCACGGACATTGGTCGCAGGGAGCTGCATCCCCAGGACGGAGGTGGTGGTGACCTTCCCAAAGCTCTGCAGTACATCCCCGTCCTCCAGCGGCAGTGTGGGCAAGGTGGCGTAGTACTGCCGATAAAACCGATTCGTTCGCTGTGTCCCGTCCGGCTTTTCATAGATGCTACTCGTGACGTCGGGCCGCTCCTCTCCGTCTGGGGTGGCCATGTCGTCGGGCGCAGCGCCGGAGGGGCCACTCGACGCCGGTTCGCACAGAAACAACAGTGCGCGCTGCGTGGAGAGGGGGGTGGAGCGGTACAGCAGTTCCGCGTTCTGAAACAGTCCCAACGCGGTGGAGGCGGTCTTGTCCTCTGAGCTGCTTCCCACCCTATCTGGCTTGTCGGTGCGCGGCTCCGACGACGCACTCCAGAGCTGCATCGCGAAGTGAAAGTCGGACGGAAGAGCCGCCAGCGCGACGCTGCCACACGTCGCCAGCTGAGGATTCGACGAGGCGGTGGTCAGCAGCTGCGACGCGACCCCCGCACCCCACGCGTCGGCCGGCCGCCATCCAGCGCGCAGGAAGAGAAGACTCATTAGCGGGAGCTGCCCGAGGACTTCCTGAAGGGGGACGGTCGTCAGGGTGCAGCTCCAGGCGAGAAGGCCGCGTCGATGGGAAAGCAACAGCCCGACGGCGACGTACGGAAGCAAATGGCGCTTCTCCAACACCAGCAAGTAGTCCACCAGAGGGAGCAGCGCACGCACTGCGGCAACGTGGAACAGGGGGCCGGTCTCCCCCTCGAGCTCGTGGGGCGCGAACGTTGGATCCTTGTCGGAGGCAGCAGTAAACCTGGAGGCGGGAAGATCCGCATAGCACCAATTATCGATCCACTCAACCAGCGCTGCAGCGGCGTCGACCCGCTGCCCGTCGAGATGCAGCGAGAGTTCAGGGTCGTGGTATTGCAGCACCAGTCGCAGCAGATACTGGAGTGCGGTCCGTCGGTCGCTCTCATTGGATTCGGCCAGAGAGGCTTCCACAACATCGGGGTCTTTGGCTTCCTCGGAGGAGCCGGCAGGTTTCTGCCCCGTAAAAAGGAAGGCAAACTGCTGCATCATGAAAACGTACAGTCGCAGCCATTGGACGTCCGTGGTGAGCGGTAAAGCAGCGGCGGCATCCGCAGGACACCGCCGGGCCTCATAGAAGAGGAGCCCCAGCGCTCGCCGCCACAGCTTCTGCCGCTCGAGGAAGACGGGGCGAATCTTGGCAGGCGGCTCGTGGCAGAGCAGCTGCGACTCCAACCACTTGGTCAGCGCAGGAAACCTCGTCCCGCTCCAGTTCCTCCAGCTCCACTGCAGCGCCGGCTCGGACTCTGCCGGTGCTGCAGACTCGTGCGGCGCAGCGAGAAGAGCGCTCACCTCCACCAGCGCAGCGCTGGGCGGCGAGGAAGCCTCGTCTTCCTCGCCGCAGCCTTCACCAGCTTCGAGGTGCACTCGCATCTCCCCGTGGAGTCGCTGCAACAGCTTCAAGAGTGCGCCGTCGCGCTCGGCATGCCGAGTGTTTCGATGGGTGTTCCCGCCCCGACCAAGCAGCAGCGGCTCTGTCAGGAGATGCAGGTACAGCCGTAGGCGGCGCGCTGCGCCAACGCCACGCTGCGCAGCGCTCTGATCGCCGGCCGTCGGATCGCCGAAGCCGTCTTGCAGTCTCGCGTGGCGCATCGCCAGAGAGCGGAGTCGGTTGTTCGTGCCCATCGCCCGCATGAGATCCATCGACTCCGAGAACTGCTCTAGTGAGAGCGACTCTGCAGAGCCATCGTACAAGACGGCGGGAAGGACCAGCTCGTCTATCCACCACCACGGAGAAGACGGTGTCGCAGACCCCGCGGCAAGGGAGGGGTCCTGTGGCATTTCAAAGGAGCGAAAAGAAGGAGATGGGGTCTAAAAAAGAACGAAGAAAATTCTTTTCTTTTTTTTTTTCGTTCAACGCCGCCTTTGCCAGAGCACTTGAAGCCTACAGTGATACACAATAATAATAATAATAATTCAACTTTAAAGAAAAAAAAAAGTACAAAAAATGGGGGGGAAAAATATGGAAGAGTGTTCATTAGTTTTTTTTTACTCACAACGGCAACAAGAAAAAATATAAATATCGCGTGTTCCGTGCCAAAAATATTTGTTACACAATCGCTGTACTATTGTGTGGATTATTTTTAATTAGTTTTTCAAAAAATACTCTCTCTCCTGGCAGCAACGAGTGCTCGATAAAAGACGATGGGGTTCATCAAAAGGAGACAACACCTCCTTCTCAACGTGTTTTAGTGTCAGCAACAGATGACTCCTCTCTCTCACTGTATAAAATAGAACCCACGCAAGGCAGAGCCAGAAAAGAGAAGGAATCGAATGAATATGATAAAAAAAGCTCCCGCTACGGTCTAGAAAACTGTCCACAAATAAAAATAAGATCCGTTAGGTACCCAGGTATATACCGATAAGAGAAATCATCTGCTTCACTCGTACTATTTTTTTTTTCGATTCTGATAAGAATTGCAAAATAATGATTTATATATTTATTTTCAAAAGAGAGTCTTGGAGGGAGATCAATGAAGATGGCGATCTGCAATTAGGAAGGCAGACCCTGAAAACGTGAGTGTGTAGGCGGCACCACACTTCACTGGAGCGTTCTTCTTCCCGTTACGTTAGTCCCATGCCTTCACTGTGTTTGCTCCACATCACATCCGCTTCCGCGTGCATTTCTGGCGTGTGTGTGATTTGCTCTTTTTTTTTTTTCTCCCCCTCCGGCTGGACGTAACGGAATAGGCCATTACTTTTTGGTGTGTCGGAAACTCCCTGCACTCCCTTTAGAGGTCGGTGTCGTCGTCGCTGGGGAGGATGGCGACTGGGTGCTCCGCCGCTTGTTCAGTGCCTCGTTCTCCCCCGCCAAGAAGCGAATGGCCTGGACGGAGCGCTTCTGGTAGAGCTGAAGATCGTTGATCTCCTGACGAAGCCTCGAAATCTCTTCTCTCGAGCGAATCAGCTCTTGCTCAATGGGGGCGTCGTCGTCATCGTCTACACCGCCGCTGCCCTTCCCCGTGAAGTTGGGGTCACTGTGTGCCGCCGTGTTCGGGGAGCTGCCGTCGTCCGTACTAATGTACTCGGTACCCTTCGCCGCACACAGCTGCGCGGTGAGTTCATCAATCCGCTTCGTCAGACGGGTGTAGTCCACGGAGTACTGCATTCGAATGCACTGGGTGCGCTTCCCCAACTCAAACAGCTGCGTCTTCGCCTTGGCACAGTTCAGCGCAAGCATTTGATGCTCCTTCGTCAGCGCGGCATACTGCGTGGACGTGGTGTCGAGCACCTGCTTGAGCTTGCGGACCATTTCCTTCCACTCGTTGCCCTTTCCCATCTCGCGCAGTTGCTCTGGAGTGAGGCGGCCCTTCAGCTTCTCGTTTTCGTTGCGCAGGGTCTGATTCTCCTGCTGCAGCAGCGCGTGAGAGGCCTCCAGCTCTTTGATGCGGCTCTCAAACATCCCCTTCTCCTCCTCCAACACATCCGAGAGCACGTGATCCCGCTTGGAGTCGATGTCGGCCATGAGCTGCAGGTACAAGGCTTTGTAATCGAGAATCTCGTGACGCTTCGTCTCTTGCTTAATCTGAATCGCGCGCTGTCCAAAGAAAATCGCGCTGAGCGTCTCCTCCGTGTTGTCGTCGGACGGGCTGCAGTTCACGACAAGGGAAGTGTTCCCGTTGCCCATCAGAGAGTACTGCAAAATACGCGTGAGCTTCGACTCTCGAAACGGCGCGTGCTGGGAGTTCTTCTCCGTCAGTGCCGCCACGACTTTGCCGAGGACCAGCAAACTACCGTTGATGTGCGTCGCCTCCCCTAACGCCTTCCCCTCTGCGTGCGTCTTACTGACGCGTTCGCTGCCCGCTAAATCGCACAGCACCAGGCGCCCCTCCAACGCCACTTTCGGTGCCTCGAGCTCCACATCTGCTGCGGTGTTGCTCGCCTCCGACGCGCTGTGTGTCGTCACCACACCCGATTTCGACGTCTTATGGATGTTGAAGGTAAAAATCGTGTGGGAGCGAGAGCTGGTGGCGTTCATCGCAGTGCTGGTAATTTCCTTTCGCTTCATTCCTATTCGGAAGAGGTTCATCGTCTCCTCGTAGCCCTTCACCCGCACCTCAATCCCGTTCCCTGTGGCCTCCGAGACTAGAACGACATCCCCACGGCCTTCGGGGCCCATTTGAATGCGCACTCGGCCCTTCTTGTCATCTAGCAAGTCCGTCAGGATCTCGTTGTACAGCTGCACATAGTTGATACTGCAGTCGTAATCATAGCCCTTATCCTGGGCGATACGGTTCCACGTCTCGTGCATCGCTTGTTGCAGCACACCCTGTTCTTGCGGGTCGTCGTTACTGATCGTGAAGGTCTTGCCACTCCCTGTTTGGCCGTAGACAAACAAGACCCCGTGCTCGCCGGAGAAGGCAGCCCCCACGGCCTGCTCTGCAAAGGCAGCGTACACCTCCTTCTGCGAGCAGGACGGCTGGAAGACGCGGTTGAAGACGTACTCCTTCGAAGATTTCTTGCTCCCAGACTGCCGGTGAATCGTGATGACTCTGGGATCGCTGGGGTGGTAGTTTATGTTGTTAAACGTGTGGTTCTTCTCCCGTGAAACGGGCGGGCGAACCCTCAAGAACACCGAGATGTTCTTCGGCGCCGCTTTACTACTGTTGGGAACGGGAGACATAATCCAATAACGATCGTGATGATGAAGAGCAAAAGCCAAAATACCCGAGGCGAAAATCAAAAAAAAAAATCAATTTGGACTTTCAAAGCCTCCGGTTGATTCTTCTTCTTTTTCTTCTTCTAAAGCAGAGCTGAACCTTCGCAGGGTCGGAATACGCCAGGTCAGCAATGGGTGATTCTCTTTATCCCTCAGCACAGCGAAACGACTCTGCTGCTCTTCACAAGATAACCTTCCTTTTCTTTAGTACTTTAATTGCTTTTGTGAGGGAGAGAATGGGGAATCCTTATCGTCCTCCGGGAATTTGTGTCTGGTCTGCTGGAGTATAGGAAGAGCTAACGTAAGCCTTTGCCGCTGTCACGAGCACAGGAAAAGATGTATGTAAGTAGTGGGCAATTAGTGGCTACAAATAAGAGCTTCTGGGCACAGAAATGGCGAAAAATGAGGAAGGAGAACGAAAAAAAGAAGAAAAAGAAGACCTCCAAAGGTATCTCATTATTAGTATTTGGTATACTGAGAAATCCATATCACAAGTAAGCTCCGTACTGTTCTACGTAGTGGGTTTCATTTATTTTTCTTATTTTTTTTCTAGCGTTTTGCAAAACAGGTGCCAACAGGTTTAAAAGAAAAAATATATATTAATTGTCTCGCCTCCTTCTCTTCTCTCTCATTGGTATTGGTATTTTCCACCAACACTTTGCATAAGCAAAAGATATATCACTCCTTCAGTTTTTTTCATCCGAACACCCTTGTAATGAAACGAACCTTTTGATGGAGCGCACTTCTTCACACTCAATGCTGTGTCCTTTCTGGTTCATCCAACACCCACCTCAATTATGTATTTTTCACACATCATCGCTGTATAGATATATATAGATATATATATAATTATTTTTTTCCTATTATGACAACTTTTATTATTAAGAATTCAACAAAAGAGTCAAAGAGAGGCAATATTGCTTTGAAAGCCCAGATATTACGAAGATAATAATAGAAATCACAGAAATATATAGATGTCACACCATCATCAATCGTAAAAGAGCGAAGCACCTGAACCGAAAGTAAATCCTAGATGGTCTAAGAAGCGTCTCCACCTCTTACGTTTCCCATACATAGGTATGCGTACATAGGTACATACCACCCTATATCAATAGATGTACTTCTGTCTTCTCAGCCGGAATGAAGTTTACGGCTCTTCCTTACTAGAACTCTTCTTTTTTTGATAGTCATCTACCTCATCGAGCAACAGCTTCCGCAACTGCTTGAAATTGAGCATTTGCTTCCTCCGATGGCCCGTGTTCTCATCCCGCACCGGTTCGTCCTCTGGAAAGCGAAACGGCGGCTGCTGCGAATCGAAATCACACGGCTCAAAGCCGCTGTACTGCAGCCACGCATGCGAGAGCGCCTGCTCCGCCGTCAGCCGCTTGCTGGGATCGTACTCCAGCAGTGACGAGAGAAACTTCGCAAAGTCGTCGTACTCCGTCTGCATCTCCTCCGCCGTCATGGGCATCGGCTCCTCCCCTTCGACGTTTTCTGGCTCGTAGAAGCTCTGGTCGAAGAAGCGTCGCCGCAACTCCGGGTGCGCGGATTCCCACGGTATCGCTTCCATGGGCAGTTTGGACGAGATCGCGGTCAAGTACCGCCGTGCCGATGGCGAGCACAGGTGCAGCGGAATGCCCCCATACCCGAGCGTAGAGGCAATGCAGGTGATCTGATTCACGTAGTCCTTTCCTGGAAACAACGTCCTTCCCGTTACCATCTCCGCCACCATGCAGCCTACAGCCCACACATCCACCGAGTAGTCGTACCCGTGCGTGTTGCCGAGAATCAGTTCGGGAGCCCTGTAGTGTCGAGTAAAGACATAATGCGTGATGTACTCACTGCATTCCTCGTCCTCCTCGTCGTCGTGCGGAAGGGTCGCCGGCACGACGGTGCTGACGGCAGGGCCGCCACAAGGTGTCGGCAGACTGTGCGGCTTCTCTCCCACCTTGTTCAGGAGCGCTCGAGAGAGACCGAAATCACACAGCTGCGTCAAGCACGTGCCATCCACCAGCACATTGGCCGGCTTGACATCGCGATGAACAAGTTGTAGGTGATGCATATAGCGAAGAGCACTGAGCACCTGCGTGGTGATGTACTGTATATGTCCCGTGGTGAGGTACAGGTAATACAGCTGCGACAGGCTCCCGCTGACAAAGTTAGAAACGATGTACAGCTCACGAAACGTTTCTCGCTCGAAGGGTCTGGGTGGGAGTAAATCGAAGACCCGCATGATGTTGGGATGGTTCAAGTACTTCAATATCTTGATTTCCCGCAGGACCCGCTTCGTATTCTCCGTATCATCAAAGAGATTCGTGAGCTTCTTAATCGCGACAGTTTCTCCCGTCTCGGAGTCGGTGGCACTGCAGACGAAGCCGTAGGAGCCGCGTCCGACGATCATCTTTGGCACGTAGCGCTCGGGGAGGTCGAAGGTGATCTCGCCGTCAAACATGTACACCTTGCGGTGAAACTCATCGGCGGGAAGCGCATGAGTCAGCATCTTCGTTTGCTGTCACTCTTTGTTGGTCGTCAACAGCAAAAGAGGGTAGTTGCAAAGCGGAACAAGACGACGCGGAAAGAGCAGAAACACTTCTCCACGGATCTGTCGGAGAGTAATATAATAGGTATCTCTAAGAAAAGAAAGGAAAAAAGAACGATAGTAATGGTGTAAAAATATTCTTCAAAAAAAAAGTAGTAATAGTGTGGAAGCACCTCAATCCCGTGTGTGGAACAACGACACGGCGCACCAACTATAAAATAATGTGGAAAGCGTTGCCAATGTTATCGTTAATCTAGGACGCCAGTGCAGCAAAAAGAACAAGATACGAAAAAAAAACATATATCGTGATGAAGAGAAGGAGAGACAGGTGGTAAGAAAGAGAGGAAAGACTCCTGAACAAAAAAGTCATACGTGAGAGACAAGAGAGGCTCAGCTCTCCCAACGCACCATTATTGAGCTCCCTTCCTTTCATTATATGTTTTGTTTTTTTATTTTAATCTTTTTGTCGCTTTTCCTATGTAAGCGTGTAAACATCTGGAGAGGGACTTACAAAGGAAAGCAGCCGATAGGAAGGAATTC
This sequence comes from Vickermania spadyakhi, assembly GCA_030849815.1. Taxonomy (NCBI): domain Eukaryota; phylum Euglenozoa; class Kinetoplastea; order Trypanosomatida; family Trypanosomatidae; genus Vickermania; species Vickermania spadyakhi. Next base: position 51,372 of record JASAOA010001727.1, read on the forward strand.
GAATGATCGACGTTGCAAAGGAAAAAAAAAAAAAAAAGAGAGAGATATAAGTAAAGAATATGTACCTCACCCGTCGTTAAACTCCGTCCAGCCACCTACTTCAGAATTCTATCATGGTGTCGCATTTCCTTCTGGTATGACATCATATCCTCTTTTCGGCTCTCTCTCCAAAGAGAACTCGTGCTGCACCTCACACATGATTAACGCAAAAGCGTTTTGTCGAAGCGATTTGGCATTCCGCGGAATATTTTTAAAATATAAATTTCTTTTCAAAACAACTTGAATTTCATGTACTTCTTGTATGTTTAAGCCGGAGCAAAAGCAAAAAAAAAGGATGCGACAAATCAAAAACTCACACATTTCATTGGATTCATCCAACTACCGAAAAAAAACGTCGCATTCCTCTCTGCCAGAGCATACCACCCTCTTCCCTCTACTACCACCTTGACTTCCTTCTCCTTCTTTAACAGTCCCATTCCTGTAAACACCTTCAAAAAACAAAAAAAAAGCGCTTCTCTGAATACAATACTCTAGACTATTGGTAAACAAATGCCACAAGAACTGTTTCCTTTTCTTTTTCTTTCCCCGCATAACTTTAACTCTTTCTCCCATACTGCGTTAGCGTTTAGAAGGGATTTCAGGCTGTGAGCACACAAACACCCCTATTTCGTCACCTGCTGTTCAGTTCTGCCTCTGAGCTCTTCTTTTATTTTCATAATATTTATTTTTTACGTTAAAAAAGTCCCAACATCCTCTTTACTCTATTCTTTACATTTCTTAGAAATACAATTTTACTTATTAATAACTTCTGTCACACTCAAACAGCTTTTCAATGTTGACGTCTTCCTTTCCTTCGTTCTCACTTCTTTAACGATGTTCCTTCCTCCTCCTATTTGCTCTTGTTGAATCTTGTGGTTCTCCGAATTTCGTAGATAATTGTTCGTGTTTGAAATGCATTTCATGCACAGCATAGAGATCAGAAATATAAATCCTCTATACGCAACCAAACGGAGAATAGAAAAACAAGCATCATACGCCAGAAAAATTGATGACAGACAACCTCAGCCCAAAGCTTGCACACTGCGGTCATTCGCTCTTGCCGTGGTCCACTTCGCATTTTCACTCAGAGAAAAGGAAAGCCACCACCCCACGACGGTGGATGACAGCATAGCAAGAGAGGTCCACCAGCTTATTTGCACTACCGTACGGGAGCATAGAACTTTAAATATCTACTTTGCAATTTTCGTCAAGGCCTCGAAATACGCAGCTGCGTTGCCTGGTGCCGGACCACGGCCAAAAAAGTTCACCTCCGTCGCCAAATCCACTTCATCGCTCATCTCAAATGCCGTTCGCATGATGGGCGGTTTCGCAGCAAGGATATTCTTCTCTTTGGCTTGAAGGAGCTCGTACCGCTTCTGCAACGCAGTCACAAGATCGCAATGTCCGAGCTTCGCCATCTGCTCGTAGCATTCGCGACTGCTTTCATGGTTGCGAACGAACGGGGGTCCGGGAACGAAGCTCTTCTCGCCGAACTGCTTCACCTTGCTGGCACCCTCCGTCATCTGCACAATCATGCACGAGATGTTGTCCTTGCTACCGCGGCGGATGGCCTCGTCGCACACGCGCGACGCCACAACAGCCAGGTCTCCCCAGCACTTCGGCATCTGGTCGTTCACGAATTCGCACACCTCCTTGTTCGAAAAGTTACCCTCGAACACACCGTCGCACGCAAGAATGATCAAATCTCCGGGCTCCCACTTCAGCTCCGTCACATCAGGGATCGCAATCACCTTCTGATTCCGGTAGTCCCGAGTCCCTTTCACCTTGAAAACCGAATCGCCGAACGCGCGAGATACGGCAAGGTCGCCGTCCACACGGTTATTCACCACTGTTCCACCCGCGCGCACGATGCGCTCTTCTTCCTTTGCGTCATACGGTTTGTGGTCCTCGGTCGCGAATAGCAGCTTCCCCTGGCGGCACTGGAGGATGCGGGAGTCCCCTACGTTCACGATCTGGAGGGTGCCGCTCTTCCGGATCAGGCAAAACGTTCCAGTAGACCCGCCATCCGTCGTTGCCTGGCGGAGGAACTCCTCGTCCACCTGCTGGCACAGGTTCTCCAGCGCTTCTGCTGTGATCGGTTCCTTCAGGGCTCGGAGCTTCGCGGGCATGTGTTCCCCTACCCATAGACTGCACTTATCACCGCTATGTCCATCAAATATACCAAAATACGAAATGTCAGCGCCGGCTGGGGACTCCAGCATGTGGGCGTCTTCCATGTTGGTTCGGTAGCCGTTGACGGAGGCACAGGCAGCGGCGCAGTACTCGTTGCCAGCGCGGTCCACCACCTTGGTTAAGCAAGGCTTCGGAAGAACGAGTCCCATGATGTCCAGCTGAAGGGAAAGGAAGACGATAAGGTGTAAATGGGTATTTTGCTTGTTGTTCGACGTAAACACGAGAAGTCAAGTAGAGAATATACCAAAAAAAAAAAGAATCGGATGATCAACTATGAGAGCACTTAGAAAGTTGTATTCTTTTTTAACGTTAGAGATGTTCTCTGTGAGGACTACAGTTGGTGAATGAGTGTCTTGGTAGGCTATCTGCGTAGCTAATACTACGGAGTAGTAATAATGGATTAAGGTGGAATAATCTTTTTTATTTCTTGTGAATTTCCTTAAAAAATCTTCTTTTACTACGATTGTAATAGCGAAGAACCACAGGAAAAAAAAAGGGAAAAAAGAAATCAAATATTTAAAAACTGTAAACGAAACAAGAAAGAAGGGAAAGGGAAGCGTGATGGCATCATATTATTGGCGGCTCAGGAGGATTTCCTGCACTAACGCAGGCCTTCACCCTTTTCGGGGGGATCAAAGAAGAGTCGATATCCACATTTCAGGTGCAATGAGTTTTCTATCCATTTTTTTAGGAAGTTAAAAAAATTTAGGAGAACCCCTCTCCATCAAATAAATATAAATATTCCGAAAAAGGGGCACGTGTATTTTGAACTTAGAGCTTCTCGTTCGACATTTCAAAAAAAAAAACTTTAACCATCTTAATTTTTCACCTTAAAGGAAAACGAAACTGATGTTCGGTGTAAAGCGCGCCAAGAAACACACACACATATTTATTTAGAAAAGTGACGCAGCGTTACGTAAGGAGAGACACAAAAATAAGAAACAAATATAAGGGGGGACGACGGTTCAGAGGGCATTCTGGGATATTAGTGTGATGCATCCAAGGTTCGCGGAAATGACAGAGGGTAAGTACAACCCCGCACCCCTCTGCTAAAACACAAAAAAGAAAATGTGTCGATTGCCATTAAAAAATATAGAGCAGAAATATGAGAAAGCATCAAAGAAAGGAAACAAAGAAAGATACCATATATATATCCATACAGGGATCCATAATTTTAAGAAGTTCATCTTTATTTAGAGTATACAACAACAGAGAAACTCTACGAAAGAGAGAAAGCGTAGCCCTCGCCTAAACTTATCGCCGCTCTCAACTTTTTAAAAATAAAAATATCTCATAACAACGCCGCAATCGACTAAAAAAAGAAGAAGAAGAGAAAAAAAATTTATATTTTGATCTTAACACTTTCACTCCGCAAGCTCCAAGAGAAGATAAATAATAATAATAAAACAGTAGACTCAGGTGGGCATGAGTCAGCGACACGATAAGTTAAGCTCGTTCGTTCTTATTTATTTAATTTCTTATTTATTTATTTATTTTTGCTGTTTTCCCTGCAGTCCTCCATCCCTCTAGAGTCTCTTGTCGAAAACAAAAGCATTAGAATAAAGAAGGAGGAATCAAGTACATTCCTCATTCGGTTCTGGCGGCAAATAACATAATGCATCCCACAAGCGAGTTCCAAAACTAGCGAATCGTAAATTAATTAACATATATTTTTCCCAAATAAATATTCAAATTGTTGATACATTCATACATAGTATTCATACATACAGGTAAGTTCACACGAAGTGGTAAAAAAATTCATCTCTTTGGAATATTCTCTTAATTTTAAGGATTTTTTTCCTTATTCCAAGGGTCTTTGTCGAGGTGGGTATCCTCGGGGATGGGTGGGCGGAAAATAAATAAAAAATATATATAAGAAATGTTAACTCGTGGTTTCGTTTAACCAACAAAGCCACAATTTAACCAACTTGCGAATAAAATTTATGATACCTAAAGAACAAGCGAAAAGAGGAAGCATAGTTAATTGCCGACAAATTATATAAACCATTATTTTCCATCATTCTACTTCGTCACTTCTTTCCTCCTCCCTCGTCATTCATTTCAAAAGCTACAAAAAAAAAAAAAAAAACCGCGGTCCCAATTCTCTGAACAGTTTCAAGAGGAAAAAAAAACATCTCTAAATACAATACTCTAGACTATTGGCACACAAATGCCACAAAAACTGTTTCAATTTCTTTCGCATTCTCCGCATACCTTTCGCTCTTTCTCATATTCTCCGTTAGCGTTTAGGAGAGGTTTCAGGTTGTGAGCACACAAACACCCCTTTTTCGTCACCTGCTGTTCCGTTCTGCCTCTATTCTCTTTTTTATTACATTTTTTTTCACTAACTTCGAAAAACAAATCATTTATCAGTTGATTCCTTGGCACTCGAAAAGATATTAAAATTAACTTTTTTCCTGTAGTGTCAACCAAGTTGTCACTTTATTTATTATATTTTTTGCTCCACTCCGTAAATATGTTTGGTTCGCGGTTAAAATGCATTTCATGCACAGCATAGAGATCAGAAATATAAATCTTCTATACGCAACCAAACGGAGAATAGAAAAACAAGCATCATACGCCAGAAAAATTGATGATAGACAACCTCAGCCCAGAGCTTGCACACTGCGGTCATTCGCTCTTGCCGTGGTCCTCTTCACATTTTCACTAAGAGAAAAGGAAAGCCACCACG
>JASAOA010001728.1:0-56319 GCA_030849815.1 Vickermania spadyakhi
ATCCGATAAGAATGGAGGTGCTTTTAGCACACCTCATGTACCCCCTTTCTTTCCTCACCACGTAACGTATATACTGGTTTTCAATCAATCTGTGACCATCGCCACCGTAAATACGGTCTGTAAGGTTTTTTTTTGTGTGTGTTTTCTTGATCTTTATCTTTATCGATCTTGTTCTTTAATTTTTTATTGTTTTTATTGTTATTATTATATGATGAATATTCATATACGACTCGCGGCGATGCACTATACTTTTACGATACTTTTTAGAAACTAAACATTATTTCGATTTTGATTTTCTAGGCCCTTTGCTTCAGTGGTACACTGCGGGGAGAAATATATCTTGACGAATAATCGCCTCCACTGCGATGGAGGAGCTGAAGTGTTCCCTTCTCGGCTTGGACTCCGCTGCCCTGAGTGTTCATTGGCTTTCCGCCTCTTGGCAAAGGCGGCGAAACGAGAAAAAGGATCGTCGTCGTCTTCAAAAGCAACAAACCCGCTTACCGTTGGTGGATGAGGAAAGTTCACAGACAACAGGGGAGGCAAGAGGTGTTGCAGCTCCCTCCTCATCGACTGCACACAAGGCGAGGCAGTTGCTTTCCTGTACCCCGGAGTCCGGCCGCACTCCTCTCGCCATTTGGCCGTCTTCCTCCTCCAACTCATCGTGCAGTGACAGCAGTACGACGAGTAGCACTTCTTTCCACATCACGGAGGACTGGTGCTTTTCTTCCCTTGGCTCCCTTTACAGCTCCTCGTCTTCGCGGTCACGTTCCTCCGCAAGGGCTTCCTCCTCCACTTCGTGTTCTACTTCCAGTAGTCATTCCGAGTCCTCTCTGGTCTCGCCCGGCACCCCCGCTTCCGCCCCGCCGTTGTCGTCGACCTTACGCGGCTCTCCGTCCGGCGTTCCACCGCCTCCTCGCAGCAGCGGAGGTCTGAGGAGCCGCGCCATCTCCTCCACAGGCGTTCTGCTCCACGGGGCTCACTGTCCTCCTGGGAGGGGGGCGGAGGGCACACTGTTAGGGACAAGTGCCCCTGCTATCTCACCCATTGCGGGGTGCCATGGAACGAGGAGTCGAGTCCTTGAAGCCTCACACTCGGATTCGGTTCACTCACCCGACAGAAATGAAGAAACAACGAGGATGATGTGTTCCTCCTCGCACCATCTTGGTCCGAATCATTCGAAACACTCTATTTCTACAAAGCAGCAGGAGGCGTTGGTTCCGTCAGATTCTCACCGACCTCATCGCCGTTGTCATCGGCGTAAGGGGAGGAAAGCCAAGTCCTCCTCTGATGCATTTCAGCTCCTCAACCCAGTGTACCGCAGTTTGCTTCATCCAACGGAAGTTCAGCTCCTGCATCAGCTTCTTCCCTTGGGGCTCTGCTATCGGTTCCTCTCGAGCACAGCGGAGGACGTGGCGATTGGGAAATGCGAAGGGCTGTACATGGCTGCCATCGGCGCCGCACTTCGTAAAATCCTATCCCAGTACACCAGTGACGTGCGACAACTCCAGTCCCCGTCTACGGCTTTGCAACTCGTCTATCGCTATCGTTTAACGTTTCAACTCTTAACCGGTATGGTGCGGTTACTGCAACATCTACAGCGGCATCAAGGTGAGCTGGTGCACCAGCATTGCCCTACAACACACGCCCCGACCAGCGACGCAGCGAGGAGCTCCGATCACCCCCCACACCCACGTCCATCCTTGAGGCTTTTCCTCGACCGACTGCACTGCTTTCTCACGCATCAAGAAGTCCCGGATCCGTTCCGCGCGGCAGTGGGGGAGAGCGTCTGGCTGTCACTCCTGTACGGCATCGCGCATTTCGTAGCCCACGGCGTGGTGCTGCGAGGTCACCGGAATGAGTTCTTTGTCGTGGTTCAGCCTGCTGCGAACCAAAACGGCTCAACGGGTACCGCTGCTCCACCTTCAGTCCCCTCGTCCTCGCCACACGATCTGACGTCGTTGGCGCTTCACGTGGATCGTCTCCCTGTTGGTATAACCCCCGAAACAGGGATGCAGATCTTACGGGCAGGGAAGGAGCGTCGATTGCTGCTCACCGAGACGCAGTGGAACGCCACCACCAGAGGCAGCACCAGTGGCCGAACGCTCGTTAAATCCGCATCAAGGTTCGCCCATTGGCGGAATCCGTCCCCCTTGACGGACGTACCCCTCTCGGCAGGGATGCGAGCTCGGCCGTGGGATGGCGGTCGAGGCGTTCCTTCCAATGCTACCGCTGCACCAGGGGGTCGCAAGCGTGGTCTCGATGGCAGCGGGGCGAGCTGCCCTGCTCCGCCGGTGGTCCTGCTGCAGAACAACTACTTGGAGCAGCTCGCGTTGGGGGCGCAGGACGACGCCGCGCTATCCGTCTTTGGCTCCCTCTTCACCCGTACACTGTGTGAAGGCGGGCGTTTGGCGGTGGAGGAGCTGGCGGCGCGGGTGCACACCGCCAAGGCCTTGTGGACCACCGCCCTTTGGGAGCAGCTCTCTCCAGACGAGCGTACGCTGTCGCAAAGTCCGAGCAACCAGCGGACCAGCGGCCCGGGCCCATTTTCTTCGCTTCGCGATCGCATCGCACAACTACAAGATTTGTACCTCCTCCGCCGCGGTGATGTCTGGAACACCTTTGTGGAGAAAATGCTGCCGGAGCTGTTTGAGGGCACCACCACTTGCACGGGCAGCGCTCCGGCGGCCACCAGTACGGCGCTGGAGGAGGAAGAGCAAGATGAAGCCCGAGTCGATCCTCCACGCCATCCAGCGTATTCCTCCATCGGGGGACTCGAGAAGCACTATTTTCCGCACAATACTCGCGACGGCAGTGCAACTGCTCTGCACCGCTCGGCTTCACCGCGTGACGACGAAGAACAACCACAGCAGCAGCGCCGGGCCGTTGCTCCGTCCTCTCCCGCTACCTCGGTGGTGACACCACGGCTTCGTCGAGTAGCGGCGGAAGCGTTTCGTTTCGCAATGCACGTCTCCGACTACTACGCCTCCCCACCCACTGTGGTACCCCCTCGGCCTCACTGCCGCGCTTCTTGTTTTGGGGTGGGTAAGCCTTCTTCTGCAGCGCCACCACCCGGTGTGGGAGCCGAGCGGCATGCCAATGAAGAAGTGGTGGAGCTCAGCAGTGCGGAGGGCAGCCGAGGGAGAGGAATGCACTCCCACGTCTCAGTCTCCTCCGTCACTAACGCCCCGGGTGCAGCGGCATTCGAAGAAGCAAAGCACAGCCACGCACAGAACGAGGAGGAAGAGCCAGATGTCTTTGTAGAGGAGGTCGTGGAGGGCAGTGTGCCGCCGGACCTTGCCCCCACTTCCAAACCGGAACAGCAGAGTTCCTCTACCGCTTCGGTCAAGACATTACCGTCACGTCCGTTGCTTCCGCGCGTGGGAAGGAGTGGAGTGTCGTCCTCTGGACTTCCGCCTCCCACCACAGCACCCTCTCGCAATGGGCCTTCGGAGGAGCAGCCACCACAGGTCGAGAACCTCGACAACGGGGAAGAGTGGCTGTACGAAGATCTCTTTGAGTTACAGATGCACGAGCCGAGAGCGGAAGTGTCCTGGAAGCCTCTCTCCTCCGCCCCGACGGCGATGGCGACGTCATCCGTTGAATATGGCGCACAGCTCGTCCTTCAGCGTATGGCAGCGCTGGAACTGCACTACACACCGCAGAACGCACGGTTCCACCCTGTCGCGGGCGGGGGCGGAAGGCGAGGAGGACACTCGCTGCATAGTGCTCCCACCGGTGCGACGGCTGGCGAAGGGGTCTCCCCGCTGAGGGGTGGGGGCCTACCGCTGATCATTAACCCACCGGCCTTTGCGTACTACCAGCACCTTTTCCGTTTTCTGCTTCGCCTTCATGTCTCTTTACTCGCAGTGCAGCAGCTGCGGCCGATGTTTGCAGAGGCCATCATCCCCAACCGACGTCCCTCTACCGCCTTACGTCGTGCGTTGCGTCTCTTTCAGCTCATCCACTACTTTCTTCACACCTTACAGCAGTACCTCCAGGTGGATGTGCTGTATGTGGCGTGTCATGCCATGTGGCAGCAAATGACCCCAGAGAAGGGCTGCACCGGCTTAGAAAGGGCACAGCGGCTGCATCACCACGCCCTGTGGCGCATGGTGGAGGGCTCTTTCTTGAGTGACTTGGACGCGGTGCAGCACCCCGCACCAAATGATGCTGGCCTTGGGCGGTGCAGCACCACCTCCCCCTTGCGAGAAGCCTGCGACGCCCTCTGCTTGTGTGCCTGCAGCTTTGTCATCCTCTGCCAGCGCTACCGGGTCTCCTCCTGGGCCGTTGAACCACCGCACTCCGTCGCTGGTCTCTTCCCGGCCCCAGGAGACGAAACACCGGAAGAGAAGCAGCAAGGCGACGGCGAGGAGGAAACTGCAGGGCTAGAGAGTGCACGGGCCTCTGTGGAAGAAGAGGGGCCACGTCGATCCAACCGACGACGATTGCCGTCGCAGCTCTATTCTTCCTCCAGTCCTCACAGCAGAAGGGTGAACACGGGTGGTTCGCACTTCCCATCCCCAACCCCGAAGTGGACTAGTGGGGTCTCGGGGGATCAGCCGCAGAGGCCCTCTCCGCAGCAGCAGCAGCGGGAGCAGCTGCCCACACCGAGGCGAGGTGTGGCCACAGCGCTCAGCGGTGGCCTCCATCCGATGGACGACATGCTGGTACGCCCTACTCCGATTGAGGTTCGCGCCTGTCTCCGCGCTATCGAAACCCGTCTGGAACAGCGTGTCATGAGTGTCTTCATTGCGCATTTATCGGTTTCTCGGCAGCCTTTGGAGCGTGCCTTATGGATGCGACTGGATTTTAACAAGTACCTTTCGCGGCAAACAACAGCACCAGGGGACGTCAACGATGGTAATCGATCTGGCCAAGAGAATGAAGAAGAACCATCAGAGGGAAGTCCCTCACCACCATCTCCATCCGCAGCGAAGGGGTCTGGGTCTGGCTCCAGTCCTCTGTATCGCCTTCGCAAAGGCCCCCCACCCCCTTCTGCTCCTTGGACATCCTCAGAAGACGTGGTCCCGACGACCACCCACACTACCACTACCAACAACAACAGTAGCCGTAGCAGTAGCACCCGTCGAATGGATGTATTGTTACGACAGCAGTACGCCCACGCCGTCTCGCCTCGCAGCGCAGGTCTGCTTCCCCCACCTGGCGCACAACCTGTGCTCTCGCCCCCATCCTCTGTCGCCTCCTCCCCCCAGCATGGAAACCCTCATACGCAGAGGAAGTCAACCACCATGGCATCCAGGGGAGGAAACCTCGAGGGCACCACGACAACGCCGTCCCTTCCCAGCAGCATCGCGATCGGAGCGACGGCCAAGACGAAGTGGGTGCAAGGGAAGCGTGGAACCAGTCGGAGTGGGAGCGAGGGGGCCACCACCCGCTCCAGAGTCAAGTCCCCACGCGTGGGCAGTGCAGCCGTCCGGCCCACCGCTTCCACCTCGTCTGTGGAGTTCTCTTCGCGAGGAGGAGGAGAGTACGGCGTGCCGATAAGCACTTCTGCCGAGGGGCCCCGCATTCTCCATCAGTACTCCGCAGACCCCGTCCACACCGTGGGGGCCTTCTCCCCAACTCTGCTGCAGAGAAACAGTAATCCTCCTATCCGCACGAGTACTATGGCTAGTCGTGGGAGTGGTGTGGTCGAACCCCGCCAAAGCTCCGCGCCAATATCGCACCCCGTCTCCTACGTGGATCCGCTGAGTGCGATGGGTTCCTCGGCTGGTCCTTCACAGCGTCTCGTCGCCTCGGCCTCGGCCACCGCTATGGGGTACTCCTCACGCTCTGGGGCGGCTCAGATGCCTTCCACGTCGCCACCTCCGCCCGCTACTCCCACGGGCTCGTTGCGGCTCTCCACAGAAATGTTACTCCCGAATGAGGAGGAGACGTCTCCACGTCAATCCCTCCATTTTGGTGACTACAGCCAACACCAACGCCATCAGCGATCGTAACGTGGAATTGTTCTTTTAGACCCTACCTGGAAATCCTCCTTAAGAGTAGTGCGCGAAACCCTAAGTACGGATGGTGTGGGCGCGTACGGGTTTTATTCGTTGTCGCATTATGGATTCAAGGAAACAAACCAATAATGGTAATAGCAGTGGAATACAAATTACATTCATGTTTTTAATTTGTTTTAATGGCTCTGCTTGTATGGCACTATTTGATTAATCCGTTCCTCTAATGCGCTGTCTACGTTTGCTTTCCTTTTTTCTTTTGTTATTGCTTTCCGCTCCCGTTGAATGGATTGTTGCTTTATTTTCTTTCTTTTTTAGTTTTTAAAACAACAACTCCAGCAAGAGTCCGCCTCCAAAGAAAAAAAAAAAAGTGCAAGACATCATTTTTTTTGTTGTTGTTAAAAGTATTTCCTTAAGTGCGTTCTGGATTACCTTTTACAATATTCATATTATTTATTGACGCACTGCATATCTCCTGTAACACTATATTATTATTAAACATATAATATTGTATATATATTTGTACCCCCTTCACAATATTTTGGGCTCTTCTTTTCCCTATTGTACTATCTGTTCCTTGTTGTTTCACTCGTTTCACGTTTCACCATCAAACCGAGTAAGAACCATCAAAGAATTTCACTTCATCCTATACAGATTCTCATTACGACAGTACAGAGAAAGAAGATAGCAGGGCTCCGTTCAAGAATAAACAAGAATCCTGATACTACTATCTTCTCTCAACTGTTGTAATCCATTGTGTAACACTATTATTATTTTTGTAATTATTCTTTCGTGTGGGTTCTTCGTTCCATCACTCACAGAACGCCGACGATGGGCGTATTCGACAATCTGAGCTGGATCCGTGTCGCGGTCCTGTGCATTTTAGCTGTGGCGCTCGGCACGGGGGTCGCCTCGTGCTTTTTCCCGCTGTACTCGCGTCTCAACACCGATTCCACGACGGACGCGTTTTACTTTTGGTACCGCGAAGTCACCAAAGTGGAGGATGGCGTCAAGTACACCAGCCGCACCTCTCCCACGAAGTTTGAGTGCCCGCTGGCTCGCAACCTCGCCATCTCCACCGCTGTCGTGGCCGTCGCCGCAGACGTTGCAGGCGGCATCTCGGCCTGCTTAGCCATTGCGCATTTGGCCTATCGCCCCAAGTTTGGCTGCTGCATGGCCATCATGGGGACGGCGTTGCTGGCCTTTCTGTTGATGGAGTGCGCGGCGGTGTTGGGCTTCTACGTCTACAGTTATCCAACCTGTCTCGGCTCCACCGACTGGATTGCCTTTTCGAAACAGAACTTCAAGTTAGCCGTTGGCGCCTTTTTAGTGGTCGGGTCCTGTGCGTTGTTTCTTCTTGGCGCCATTCTGGAAACGTGTTCGTAAAACAAAATCATAGCGGAAAGAGACACCAAAAAAGACTTCGAGAAGAACGTAGAATAAAAGCAGAAGGAGAAAAGAAGAGGAGGAGGTTCACAGACCGCACCTGTCGCCAAAGAAGCTCGTGAAGGCAAGTGGGTTGCGGAATAAAGTTTAGATGTGTTCTCTCTCTCTCGCAAATGATCTTTTTTTTTCTCCTTATTTAGACTCTCCAAAGAGAGCACTTCTTGGCGTCCTTTGGTGGTCTGTGCACCTGCAATGCAATCTCTTAATGATATGGTAAATGATGAGAATCTCTCTACGTTTTTTTATTTATTATTTCTTTATCTTGTTGTTGCTGTTGGCAAGCGAGTTAGGAATAAAGGCAGGAAATGTCAGTTGCAGCTTCTCAAATAAATCCGAAGTCCCTATTATTATTAATATTAGTGGCCCACTCGGCCTACAACAACAACAAAAGAGGTCCCTACATCATCATAGGGTAGACCCGGATATTAATGTCTCTCTGCTGCTTCCTTTATAATCCTCTTATTATTATTCAAATTACTATTTTATGTGTTTGTGAACTTTCTGTGGGACACTTGTACGGAACTCATCCATGGTTCTTGTAGCGTTGGGGTGGATTTGAGGGACGTTTAAATATATATTTTTGAAGTATATTTGTTTTCACTCATTTTTTGTACAGTATCATTATTTTTTTTATCTTTGTTTGGAAACGTTTCTATCTCTTGCTTCAGAGTAAGTTAAAAAAAAATAAAAGAGGAACGAATCAAATTAATATTATGAGCAGTGCTTTCTTGTACGTGCTTTTTTTTGTTGTGGTTGTACAAGCTCCCAACGTTGTGTAGGAAGAGCAGCTTCATTCCATACATGTGTTAATTATTCGTGAATGTTGGTGCGGTGCTTGGACTTACTGTAATAATCTGCAGAAGCAACAACATCAAGAATAGTAGGGCATACATGCATACGTAAAATCATGGCCCTAGTTTTCGTCCAAGTATATCTATTTGTACATTTTTCAGATACACTAAACGAAAAGAGACGAGGAGAAACCATCTGACGAGAAGAACGAACTTCAAGTTTAAAGTAAGTGACGATTATTTTTTCTGATTTTGTAGGCCAGTGATGCAGGAATACTATAATACTACCCTTTACGCATGGTAATCATTGTACACTGGAACGAATGCATCACACAAATCAAAAAAAATCATATTACTAAATACATTATTATTTTTCCTACAATCACCCTCTTTTTCAAAACTTCGCTTGTATGAAATCTTTTTTAAGATTATTATTTTTAGTTCTGGTTGCCGCTTTCTGTTATGTACACTCTCAGGAAAAAAAAAAACGACGTCACTGTTACAGGTTAAAAATATATTACTACTTCATAAAGATTACTGTAGTGGAATGTGTTATTATGAAACAAATATTTGAAACCACCTTCCACATTCTTTACTTTTTCATTTGGGAAGCTTCCGCACCGATCGAAATCAGACACTCTCTCTCTTTCGCTTTTTTTCTCTTTTGTATTTTATTTCGTGTGACGTTGTCCTTGGAATACTAAATTTTAGTGTTTCCCAAGGCACAACTTTCTAAAGAAATTACAACATCTCGCTACTGCTATATTTAAACGTTTTCGTTTGAGGCAGTAGAAAAGGTGGCAAAAGACACGCATACCACCCCGTTCTTTACCGTCTGGATAAAAATAGGATTAGTCTTCTTATTATTTGTCGGTGTATTGTATTTTGTTGTTTGTTTTGAGGTGTTTGCTTAGTGTAATACTCCCCATCGCCCCACAGCAAGTCACGAGTACGAATGTTCTCTCTAGGAACGCTCAGCTGCAGTATTTGTGGGTCCATTTTCCCTCTCTCCACCTCCGCCACCCGTGGGGCCACATGCGAGACGTGTCGCACTCCCTTGGACTCGAAAGTATGGCTGCGGACGTCCACCACGACGCACGATCCGGCGGACGAGCTCTTCACTCATAGTGAGCTCCAGCGGGCGGCGGTGGCGGTGCGGCAGCGCCTGAGCTCCTCCAAAACTCGCGTCGCTGGCGTCACGGAGGTGGACCACCGTGTGCTGGAAGAGACCTTCTGCGAGCAGTGCAAGCGCCACACCGCGTGTCGCAGTTTCGCCCGCCAGACCCGAAGTGCGGATGAGGGTCAGACGATCTTCTTTCAGTGTACCGTGTGCCAATCTGAATGGCAGCAGAACTCATAATCATTATTACCAAAAGATATAAAAGAGAGGGAATCACACATGGATGCGCATCTATTCAAACTTGCAAACACACAAAGAGAGACTGAGCCTTCTCCCCGCTCTTTGTTTTACTTCTGGTTGGTGTTCTCTCTGGAAACAAAGGTGAAAGTAAGGACATTTCATGTTTCTTGCGGTGTCTTGCATCTGGGAGTGCAGTACAGCTGCGCAATCAATTCATCTGTTTTTTGTTTTGCTTTCATGTGGCTTGATAGACAAAAAACACACACAAAAAATAAAACACTTCGATTAATGAAAAATCTCGTAATATCTTCGCACCACATACACTAGGTGGTGAATTTAAACGAGCACTACATCTATGTATATCTTAATCGATATACAGATGGCCGTGATATGCGCTCCTTGATATCACCAACTAACTTACAGAAAAATCCGAAAGGTGGCATAAAACACTGTATCTTTTTTCTTTGTGTGTGTCTTTCTTTCTGCACATCTGCCACTCTCTCACTCTCTTTTCATCAACTGATTTTTTTTTAATGTTTTTTTTTTCCTGTACTGTAGCTAGAGTTTTTCTAGACAGGTTATTGTTCTTGTAGTGCTCTCCCTCACGCTACGCGATCACAGAAAGGGAGAAAAAAATTCCATTCGTCTTGTCAAACGTTACTTAGTATTATTGTTGTTGTTTTCTTTTTTTAAAAGAAGTAGTTCTTAAAGGTACTGCCATATCCTGTTGTTCCGATCGATAGAGCTATTTATCTCTACTGCTCAAGAACTCTACACGAACACCAAAATATAAAAAAAAGGAGAAGGAAGTAATCTCAATTCAATCCTCCCTTATGGCCGATCCCTCTAGTGCTGCGGTTCCTAGCAGTATTATCGGCTCTGGGACTGCCACCCTTCGTCGAGAGAACACCACCACCAGCCAGCGCAGTCTCGGCAACGCGAATCTCAACGCGGCAGTGGCGGCCAGCAATGCCGCCACCAACGGCCCTCAGCTCAGTGCTGCCGCAGCAGACTTTCTCAGCCTGGGTCAGCTCGACTTCGATCCCAAAATGAACTTCATCACCACGAACCGAGTCGTGGCGGTGCTGCAGAAGGCTGTGGAGCGCCTTCAGCTGCTGTCCCTGTTAGACACGACGGAGCCCTCCACCTTCTCGGAGGCGAAGGCAGCGGAGGCGGCCAAGATGGCCGAGACGGACAACATCGCCTCTCGCATGATCGGAACGAAGCGCACCGGGCTCACCCGCTCCGCCTGTCTCTTCGCAGGGCCACAAGGTCGGGCGCTGCAGAAAACCGTGACGGCGGTCACGAACGCGATTCTGGCGGCGACGAACACGCAGCACCGCGGGCGAGCTACAGTTGCTGAAATGCTAGCAGACCAGCGTCAGCTGGAGGTCCGATACGGAGAACTGCTGCGTGCGACGAAGAAGGTCCGCCAGCGTCCAACCGATCCGTCTATTGAAACCAGTTGTTTTTCTAGTGTCAAGGACCCAGAGCAGCAGGCGCTGCAGCATGAGCTCAAAGCCATCTCTGCAAAACTACGTGAGCACAACAAGGTTCTTTGCACCCAGCTGAAAGATAACCCGAATGACGGGGACAATTGGGTGAAGGTCTCGAACGAACGCCAGGAGCTGATTGCCCTGCTGCAGGCTACGATCGCGGAGCTCTGCGCGGGGTACGACGAATCCCGCCAGGGTCGCAGCGCTGCCATCAAAGCCGCTACCTCCAACATGTCGATTGCGGGCGGCACGATGCGCAGCCAGCACAGTGTGAATGCTTCCACCGTCAACAATGCCACTTCGCTCTTTGCCGCCTCTCGGGCATCCAATGCAGGGGTGGGAGACGAAGGAACTGCAGGCAAGTCGGGCGGAGGGAATCAATCCGTCACCAGCGCGGCCCCCCTCTCTGCAGCAGAAAAAGAGCCGCAGCTCTTGTCGAAGCGGTTCGGTAGTACCATGCAGATGAAGCGGGCGAAGGGCACCACCAACACGGCCCCACGCATGCCACTGATCTCTGGCTACGAATCCTTTGCCCGAAAGATTCTGCGCGAGCAAGCGGCGCAGCGCTGGGCGGACGAGCTCGTCAAGAAGGAGCGGGAGTTGAACCAGAATGTGAAGCAGCTCCAGAGCGACCTCCTCATGGAGCGCAGTCTGAAGGAGAAGGAGATCGCCGAGCGGCGGGCCACCATTGAGGAGCTCCGCGTGCAGCTTCGGGAGCTGCGCCACCGCCTGAACGAGCGCAGTGAGGAAGCCAAGGAGCAGGTTGAGGCGGCCACGGAGGGGCTGCAGCGCCAGGCAGCGGACGAAGACCGCGCTGTCACCGAAGAAATGATGCACCACCAGCAGCAGCTCGAGGTGGAACAGCGCACCTTCACCCTCTTTGCCGATCACCTCAAGGAACGGGCGGTGGCGATGGATGTCCTGGCGGGAGAGTGGGACAAGAAGAACCAGTCCGAGATCAAGCAGGTTGAAGCGCGAAAGATTGAGTCAGAGCAGCTGCGTCAGGCCACTGCCGACAAGCTGCGGGAGTGCGAGAACGACATGGTGCTGCAGAAGGATCTCCTGAAGGAACGCACAGAGAAGATCCGTGAAGAAGAAACGTCAGTGCAGACCGTGGAGGAAAAGCGCCAGGCGGAGTACCTGGCGGCCTCGCAGATCGAATCGGCCATCAAGTCCATGTTCACTCGGAATGCGTTGGCCAAGCTGGAAAAGAAGATGCGAAAGAAGATGCGGCAGCTAGCGGCCGAGACAGCTGCCGGTGGAAGCAATCCCAAATAGAAGCACCTCCGATTTCTAGCAGAACTCCTGGTCGACAGGACTCACGCTTTTTTATCGTTCACTCTTCTGATTGTCACTTTGTTTGGTGTCGTCAAAGAATAAAGAGAGAACGAATCAGAAATTATGAACATCGATGTCGATATTGATATATATGTTTCAGTGAGTCGGAGGACTGTGAAATGTAAAGAACCCAAAAGTGAAGAAAGAAGAGTAAAAAAAGAGGAGTTCTGTGTTTATGTGTGTTGTTTGGAGTTTTCATCAACAAACAGTTGTGTTGGTTTTTCATACCATCAATGCTGAGTGCGAACATCTGGGGACTGGAGGAACTTCAAGCGATTTCTGTGTTGTCATTGACGCATACGTGCTTCTCCACTCCCCCACCATTTG
Organism: Vickermania spadyakhi; assembly: GCA_030849815.1. Taxonomy (NCBI): domain Eukaryota; phylum Euglenozoa; class Kinetoplastea; order Trypanosomatida; family Trypanosomatidae; genus Vickermania; species Vickermania spadyakhi. Next base: position 12,722 of record JASAOA010001728.1, read on the forward strand.
CTTGTTTATTCTTTATTTTATCGCCACTTGGTTTATCTCATTCCGATGTTTTATAGAGAGAAGTATTCTTGTAGTTTACGCAAGAAGGGTACGTGGTTATTTCGATGAAAGGAAGAAAAGAGACTTTTTTTTTTTTTGAAATGTGGTGGCATTGTGAGTTTCTTTACCGTTTTTCATCTTTCCGTTAGTTGTTTCAACTTTTTTTTTTTTTGTGCGATAGGAAAGAGTCTGTTTTATGAATAAAAATGGAGAAACGAAGAGGTGCAATGGAATCGTGTTCTGCAGTACCAGAAATGTTTATCTTTGAAAAAATAAATAATGAGTTATTACCTGTCAATTGTTTTGTCTCTTTCTTTCTCTCTTCTTTTTATTGCATGCATTTATTTATTGTGATGTTTTCCTCTCGAGTTCGTCCAGTCCACGAGTGTCTGTGAGGTATTCGATCTCGTGTGGGGCGGCGTGTTATGTCACCGCAGAAGAAGCTCTCTCCCCGGCGCAACAATGAAGGAGTGACGCCGAGCGGGACGACGAAGAAGAAGCAGCTTGACACGATACGGAAGCGACGACCGGATCCGCACCGGCACGCCGGCAGCTCCTCAAAGCGATTTCAGCAGTCGAGCAAGAGGCATGGAGAACAACCACAGCGGGATCGAACTAGAGGCAATGATGACGCCGACGACGCGCTTCTCCCCACCATTCAGCGCCTCGTGGGGGACTTGATGGGTGGAAAGGCCACTCCCGGTGGAGAAAACCCGACGCCGAAGCCGAAGAATCCGTCGGTGAACCTCCGAGGGCCCCCGTCGTCGCGTTTGGATTTTTCCGCGTTTGTACCCCCCCTGGAAAAGGCCCCTCGAACACGGAAACCCGGCAAGCGACGGCGTGACGCACACGAAGATGCAGAGAGCAGAGGAGACGACGAGACGGTCACACGGTCGAAGCCGCCTTCTCCGCGCAAGAAGAAGATGAAGAGAGCCCCGGAGCCTGAGCGGGCCGACTCATCGATCCCAACAGAGAAGAGGAAGGAAGGGGCGATGGAGAGGGAACAAGAAATGGAGAGTGAAGACGAGGAAGCCGATCGTGAAGCCGCAGAAGAGGTGTTGCGTCGTACCTCTGAATTCATTCATAGGCTGAAGCCGACACAAAAGTCGAGTTTCTGGAAGCTGCGTGATGTGGCGGCGGGAAAAATTTCAGCTCCGCAGGACTCGCAGAAGAGAACTCGTGCAGATCCCACCGATTTATCCCAAGGGAGTTTTCGAAAGATGGACGAGGAGATCTTGGCCAGCGTCCAATCCACCAGTCGGTTCAGTAGTAGCAACAGCAGTAGTACGAGCAGCAGTGAGCCCTCGTGGATGATGGAAAGCGATGACGAGGCGTACGACACTGATACCGAGCAGAGCGATACGGTGGAGGAGGAGGACGAGCCCGAGAGGGATGCGTTCTCTCACCGCGAAGGAAGAAGCTCTGTGGGGATTCAGAAGGCGAAAACCTTGGCGCTCCCACGCCGAGGTGGTCGACTTTTTCAATCACCCGGTCCCTCTGAAGGTCAGAATGAGGAAGATGACGTATGGAGCGATTAGAAAAAGAATTTAAAAAATATTAATCATACATATCAACGAATGAAAACGATTAATGCGTTGGTGTCAACTCCACTGTGTACATTCTAAAGAAAAACTCAATCTCTCTTCAAAAGCATAAAAATGTTATCACAATTTAAAACAAAAAAGAAAAACAGTACCCCACAATTATATTGTTTATGTGTCTAGCCATTGACTTCAGACACAGCGAATGTTTCATTCTATAGTTTCCTTTTCAACTCACTCCTTCGTTCTTTTTTTTTGTAGCTTGTGAAATGAATGAAGAGGGAGGAGGAGAGAAGTGACGAATTAGAATGATGGAAAATAATGGTTTATATTATTTGTCGGCAATTAACTATGCTTCCCTTTTTCGCTTGTTCTTTAGATATCTTAAATTTTATTCGCAAGTTGGTTAAATTGTTGCTTTGTTTGTTAAACCAAACGAGTTAACATTTCTTATAAATTTTTTATTTAAGGGTCTTTGTTTTTTATACAATTGGTTTTTAATTTATGGTTCAATGGGCCAAAGGCCCAACCTTTCAGGGATGTAAAATTATTATTATTATTATGAGGTGTGTTGTTTAAATTATTATCCTTAGATTAGTTACAGGTTTCTGGTTTGTTACTCCTCTTCTTCTTCCTCGTCCTCTGCACTCTTTTCACTTTTTCTACGCTCGCGTGAATGCTTCAATGAACTGGATCAGTAATGGTTTCGGTGGGTTCTCAAAGAGGGATGCTATTGTTATCCCCGTAGGTGGACGAAAGCGTCGGCACTGAAACATGTGTAGCACCGCTTCCTCCTCTGGGTGATCTGAATTCACCGCATTGGAGTACCGACCGAGGAACTTTCCGCACCATCGACATGTCTCGGGATATGCTGTGGCAGTGAGCCCGGGAGTTGCAGGCACACTGACACTCATAAGCGCAGTATCAAGTGTGCTATACGATTGGGCAGAATCATATCCGGGCTCGAGACCCTGCGTGATACGGTACGGGCGTGTTCGTCTTGCCTCCACGGAAAGGTTGGCCGGGTCCAGTGCTGCTGCGGTCGGAAAATGTCCTGTGCCCATACTGGCTCTGTCGGTGTGGTCGCTGAGTGAAGCACTGCTTGACGATCCACATACATGTTGTAGTACTCGGGGACTGTGTGGTCGAGTGGTAGCGGTTGACCATTCTCATCTTTCTCCGGGCGGGTGTGGGAGACGAAGACCCAATCGAGTCTACTCGTCGAGTATACTCGGAAGCGTGCCGCAGCAGCCTCTGTGTCTTCCTTGATCTGATCCACCGGCCCACATTACAGTTCCTGCAGAACCGAGAGACTGTCCGTCACAAACGATCTGCAAATCTTCTTCTCTTTGCCCTACGCAGAGTAGCGCGTTCCATGGAATAGCTGCATGGGCTGTCTCCCAAAGAGAGGTGTCCTTCTTGCATGATCCGATCGTATTCGACGAGCACATAAGCCCCTCCAGAGGACTCGCGTGGTTGGACAGAGGCATCGGTCCAGACTTCCATGGGTGCAGCGCTGCACTCCAGCTGGTTGAACCGCAGTCGCAGCAACCCCAGATTCGCTACTTCTTCTTCCACATCGGGCTCCGTGGAGTGTTTGGCTACTTTCACCCCATCCAGTAAGAGGTTTGTGTGAAAGAAAGACTTCAATTAATTTATGGTTTACTTATTATTAAAACTAAAATAGATTCAGGAAAGGTAAATGGCGAACCGATCTCTAGGTCTCCTCTTCAGTAGAACGGTTAGGCACAGGAGCAGTGGTATTTCTTGTTTATGTGTGACGTGTATATTGCGGCATCTCCACACTTCTTTTTTTTTTTTTTGAAGGGGTTAACTCGCTGCAGAATCTTACTGAACGAATTGGAAACTGTCTCCGACTTCGCTTGATCAAATAACAGCACCGAATATGCACACCAGCAGTCCTGCTCTTCCGGTCCTGATTCAAATTTTCATTGGACTTCAAGAACATGTCACGGAGCTGTCCGTTATTGCCGTGGTCTCTCTGCTAGCGTACGCGTTGACGGTCTATTACATCCCCAAGGCGTCCCCCCACTTGTTCAACAAGCATCTCTTCGGCATCGACATCAACAAGACCACATTGGAGGAGCGGCTACGGACAGAGAGAGGGGTGAAGACGTATGAGCAGCTCACGGATGCCGAGCGGAAGGTCTTTATCCCAGAGTCCGTTGGGATTGTGGCTGGGGCGGTGTACCTCAGTGCGGTACTTCTCCTCGTGCTGCTGCTCCAAGCAGACTTGGAGCACCTCTCCGGGCCTCTGGCCACCATCACCGTAATGCTGCTTCTCGGTTTCGTGGACGATGTACTCGACATTCGATGGCGATACAAGATTCTACTCTCTGCGGTGGGGTGTGTTCCTCTCGTCTTCTCCTATCAAGGCGGAACCAGTGTGGTGATTCCACGCCCTCTACTCTACCTTGTCCCCAAGACGAAGGATATCCTGCTGAGCTCATCACCTAGTAGTCCCCACCCCTACTTGTCGTGGTTCCAGCAGCTGTGGGAGTGGGTGGTTGACACAAACACTTTTTTCTGTCGTACGTACCCAGACACGGCAAGTGTGCGGGCTCGGCATTGTCTTCTTACCATTGGCCCGCTGTACCTCATCTACCTGACGCTCTTATGTATCTTTTGCACGAACAGCATTAACATTCTTGCGGGTGTAAATGGTGTTGAGGTGGGTCAGTCCCTCGTCATCGCGGTGGCTTCCATCTTGTACAATCTGATTCAGTATCGACTGGACGAGCGTGTCGTGGACCACCAGCTGCGTTGTGCTTCCCCATCCAGCACTGTACTTTGCAGTAGTAGCAGTATTGGTGGGAGTGGCCTCATATCTCTAGAAGAACGTCAACGAATGACGACGCACCGGCTTTATGCCCTGTTGCTCTTGGCTCCCTTCGTAGGCGTGAGTGCCGCCCTCTGGCGCTTCAACCGTTACCCCTCCCGAGTCTTTGTTGGCGACGCTTACACCTACTTCGCCGGCACTGTGCTCGCCGTCGCAGCGATTGCTGGCTTGTACAGTAAGACCCTGCTCTTATTCTTTGCCCCACAGTTCCTGAACTTCTTCCTCTCGACACCGCAGTTATTCGGTGTGGTGCGCTGCCCTCCTCACCGTACGCCACGCTGGGATCCCACGACGGGAACCTTGCATAATAGTGGAAACTACACCCTCTTAAATGCTATTCTCTACGTCTGTCGCACCGACATGCGAGAGCCCACCTTGACCTACCTGACATTGTGGATACAGGTCCTCTTTTGTGCCGTGGGCTTCATAGCCCGCTTCGGCATTGCATCGTGGTTGTACGATCACGTGGAATAATAACTCTAAAAGAATCGACGAGAGAGGCCTTTGCGGTCTCATGTGTTTGTGTGCGTGTGTGCGGAGAGAGGGTCTAGTAGAACCCTAGTTAGCCGTTTTTTATGGCAGTTGCTTTTACATTATTATTTTTAGAGAGAGAGAGAGAGAAGAAAAGTTTTCCTTTGGGGATTTGTGTGTGAACGTGTTGGCTCTCTTGTTTCTTCTACTTTCTTTTTTTCTTGTTATGGTTCGATATATTATAATTTACTCCTATGTGATTGTGAACTTGTACAAGATAAAAGAAGAAAAGAAAAGCGTTACTGCTTTCCAAGACCAACTGGTGTTAAGTTTCGTTTAAGTGTTATTATGCACTCGATGGAGTGATAAACAATCACTAAACACATTTATTATTATATTGTTATTATTATTATAGTAGATTTCTTGTGGGTGTGGTTCTTCTTGATATTTATTGTATTTGTGGTCCAAACAAAGCAAATCGTCATGGCAATGGAAGGCCCGTCTTCTTTCACGCAAGCGTTCACCCCGCATCACTTCGCGACCTATGTTGCGATGGATACCATGGTGGTGGTCACTCCGAAGTTTGAGATGGAGCGGACACCGCGGATGAGTCCCAGGGAGGAGGCCCAACCCTTCTTTGGCCCGTTCGCCGTCCACTACCCGGTAGAAGTGCCTCTGTATCTAGCACTTCATATGCGACGCACCGGCATCTGCACCATCTCGGTCCCACCCTACCTTCATCCCGCGTACTTGGAGGAGGTCTTGGAGAAGGAGTCTACGAATGACCAGACCTTTCAGGAGTTGCCCTTCTACTTCTTTGAGATGGCAAAGGAATTGCTTGGAGGGGTGGGCGGTGGCTCCGCGACGAGTGGGCCAGCGCTGCAGCTGGGCGGGGGAGAGCCGGAAGGCGGGGCGGCTCCCTTGGCGGACGCCTCTCCCGACGATGTCGCGAAGATTAGCCGCCTCGTTCGGGAGATCCATCTCGCGCGACAGAAGAAACTCCGTCAGGGCATGTCCATCTTTGAAAACCCCAGCGCCACCATGTCCATTCCGGGTATTCACCTCAACAACATCGTCTCCAACGAGCTGGAGTTTCTCCGCCACAGCTACGCCGTGATTCTTCAGCAGGCGGCTCGCATGGACCAGCATCAGAACGAGCGTGTCGAAGTCCAGCGCCTCCCCGCCTCCGGCACGCTCTCCGCTCCGTCTGAGCGACCCTCCGGGGTGGTGGGCGATCCTGCCTCACAAGGGCTCTCCTCTCTCTTTAGAACTCCCTCGAGACCAACGGGCGGCAGCGATCGCCTCGCTGCGACCCGCCCGGGCGACACCACATCCGACTCGTTTCTGAACGGGAACACCTCCCTTCTACTGCAGGCAGGAGCACCCGGCGCCACGCAGGAAACCGCCTCAGACACAGCAGGGACCTCCGCCCTCCCCTCTACAGGGCTATTGCTGCACACTCCCTTCTCCTCGCAGGCAGAAGGGAGTGGCGGAGAAACGAGTAGTACAATGGGAGCACAGACCACAACGAGTGCGACGCTCCATTCAGCACCGCAGGTGTTGGCCCGGCCTCCTCCAGCTAAGAAGCGTCGTATCTTACGCCAAACTTAACTTTACATATATATGTCACTGCACAAAAGAGAATAATCTTCCATATAGATGTTGTTGGTTTCTGTGATGAAAAAGCTGTTTATCTCTTCCGCTGCTATTTCAGAGGATTTCCGACTATCACCATATTTATCTTACTATTCTCATTATTTCTCCAATTTTTTCTATATATATACATATTTTTGAGCCGTACAGCGTAGTGGGTGTCTGCCCATTTTGTCATACGAAAGTTTAAAACTCAGCTCTTTTGGCGACTATTGTTGCTTGCTTTATTATTACTGTTACTATTATTAGTATTGTTATTTCTTTGCTCTTTCATACGACGTCTATTATTCTTTTAAGGATTCCGTATAATATTAAATCTTCATCTTTTTTTTTTTTTTGGGAAGCGGTTTCTCGTTTTTTTATTGTGCGTTGACCCCATATTAGTGTGGCATAAACATTATAATTACAAATTACATACGGTGAAATAAAACTTACTAAAATTTACATATACAATAAATATGCTTAGTTGGATTAATAAAAAGAAGAAGCAGACCCTAAATGCCGTATCCAATGATAAGCATGGTAGTTCAGACTCCGTGGAGCTGTCCATCGCTATTCAGCGCTCCGAATACTTCCCAGGGGACACTGTCTATGGCGCTGCCTTCGTCTTTTTAGAGCGGACCTCCTCGTCCGGGGGTACTGGTGGCTTTGCGTCCACCCCTGCAGCCGTGGGGGGCACTGCCCTACCGACTTGCAATGTTTCGTCCCTTCGGCTGATGGCTTCTGGTGACCGTATTGTTCGAATGGGTATTCACGACCACATCCATAGTCTGTACCAGCAAGAAGTACGGTTGTATCCTCCGGACTCGCTGGTTTCAGATCCAGCAGGAGGTGGAGCCCCGCTTACTGGTGAAATGCGGGAGAACACTGTCGCGGAGGTGCAGATGCAGTCCTCCTTTCTCCTCCAGCTTCCGGGATCGTATGTCTTTCCCTTTCGTTTTCCACTTCCCGCCATGCTTCCCTGGAGCGAGGAGATTACAACACCGCCGTTGGTGGGGATCCGCAGCTCGACTCGTTTCTCTATGGTGTTGGAAATAGAAATCAACGAGAAAAAGGTGTGCAGTCCAAGGCTGGTGTGGAAAATACGCCCCCTTCCTCTCCCCTTCTGGCGCTGGAATCGCCTGAAACATGCGGATTATCTGATGATGCCGGAGGAGCGAAGGCTCGTGCTGCAGTCCACCTTTATAGGGATGACCTCCGCCATTCATACGTTCGGTGATCTCGCTCAAAAGGATTCCCAGATCCCTCCTCCGCCTCCCCTGCCACAGCAGGAGACGACGGACGATGGGTTATCCGAAGCACAGGGATCCCATAGTCTGAGCCATCGTAAGCATCGTCACCGAAGACACAAGAACCGGGACTTGACCTCCGCAGAGGGAGATAGGGAATGCAGCTCCCCAGGAACGACTAAATTTTCAGATCAAGGAAATACTTCCTCGCGGGAAGGAGATCTCAACCCCCAGGAGGGTGGTGGTGAGAGAAAACGTCGACACAAACACCGTCACAAACACCGTAGTAAGCCGTTTCAGGATGAGATGATCACGCAGTGCATCACACCTCATCTCAGTAGAGAGGTGTCTGTGGAACGTGAGGACAATCAAACCCCTGTTTCCTTTGATACTCAGCCAAGTCGTTTTTCTTTTGGGATTCCCAGTGAAGAAGGAAGTCGACCCTGCAACATGAGTCCACCGCAGTCCTCCATGGACCTCAAAGACCCTTCCCTGCTTCCTTTTGACAAGGTGGTGGCACTCCCGCTGCGTACGTCCATTATTCACAAGACTAATGTTCACGTTCCCATCAAACTAAGCAGCACCCTTCTCGTCCCCGGTGGGAGACCCCTTTTAGTGGAATATACGTTAGACACGTCTCAAGAGATAGACATCTCGATAGTTACAAAAATTAAGGCATTTCTTAATGTACGTTACACCTTTTTTACTCCTACTGTTCAAAAGATGAAGCTCTGCGTCGCTTCAGAATGTTCACGGACGATGAAGCCTTCGGGGCTCCTTCACGGCCCGCTAACGGAGACGATTCGTTTAGTGATCCCTTCAGATACTCCACTTTCTATTCTTTCGGAAACCACACAAGTGGAATCTGAACTGTGTCTCAAGTTCTACACTCACAGCACACTGAAGGATTTTGAGTCCAAAATAATCATCCCCGTAGTGTTGGTAGGAGGGGTCGACCGCACCTCCTTTTCCAGTCGTCGGATGGGCTTCTGGACCAATAATTTCTTGCATCAAAGCGTTCCCAAGTCCAAAGATCTTCTTCATCTTAGAGAAGACCCGAACCGCATCACCGCCTGCCCCCTCATTCTCCAGTCGCATCGGTCGGTGGTGGTAATGGATCCTCACCAAATGGAGCTCATTGTTCATTGTGTAGGTGGGGGCAGTGACGCATCGGCGCGGGGGTACGCCAACTTGGATCGCCGTGAAAAGTCCTCTGCGTGTGCGGCCGTCGGCAGGGAAGAGGCGGACACGCTCACGAGCGTCTCCACCATTCCGCATTTCACTACAACTGGACTGTTCAGTTATGCGACACTGATGAAAATCACCACGACGGATGACCCAGGGAAAGTCGTTTACATCCCCTTGGAGGATCCAACCACTGCATCTCCAGGGCAAAGAGGAAAGTTTTTCGATCCCAACCCATTTCAGCATCTCATGTGAGGTGTTTGGTTCTGAGACTGTGTAAACTCAAGGAGAAGGGAGAGTGGGAGACAAACTTTTTGTCAAATATAACTCTAGCAGTAGATTAGCTCCCTAACTCAAAATTTTTTGTGTTTGAAAATAAGTGCCCAGAAAGTTCTGCAGAAAGGATTTCTGGCAAAGAGAAAATTCTTCTTGCAAGATACAGAATCCCCCCTAAATGAGTAACAGAGAATCAATGGGCGGCGGAGGCATTTAAGGTGAAAGAGTAGGGACAGAAAATCTTCCTTGTGAAATCATTTGTTTGACAACAAAGTGAAAATCGAAAGATGGATGCTTATGTATATTCTTGAAATTTTCTTAAATTTGTTTGGTTGCTTTTTTCTTCTTCACAAGAATGTTCTGTGACACCGCTCAGTGTGGTCTAGCTGAAGGAAATGTCTCTTCCAGAGGGACGACCACATCATGAGCAACCGAACCATAAATCCTATAAATTTTTTTTTCACTGCTTTTTAGCCGAAGAAAGAGACGTTGAGAAAATTTTAGCTGTATAAACTTCTCTTTTTCTTCCTTTGCCTATATTTTTATTTTTCGTTTAACTCGTTATTTAAGCTTTGTAATCATTGAGCCTCTCTCTCTCTGCTTGTTTCAGTGGTTTTCAAGTACTTTTTGTTAGGGTCGCCGAAATTCTTAACTCTCTTCTTTTACTCGAGCTGATTCTTTCTTGTACCTTATATTATAATTAATATCTTTTTTCCCCCTCCCGTTTTATTTTCATCAGACGTTCGGTAAACACACGATAAGAGAATGCATAGTTTTGAACCGTTTCGAGTGGTGGGTTCGATTTGCGGGGAGGTTCCTGTGAGTTTTACCTACTTGTACGGTGAGCCGTTGCTGATGGTTGCCACTGGTCGAACGTTCCAGTTGTATAAGGGTGTCAGTCTTCGCATGGTTCGTGGAGGTCCAACGTATCCTAACCCTATCCGCGCTGTGGCCCAGTCTTCCAAGTTTCGGTGTGTTGCAGAAGGTCCCAATATTCACGTGATGGTTCATCACAAACCTCTGTGGAACACGGTGCTGGAGTCAATTACAAAGCCAGACGTTCTTCAGCTTCTCGCTCAGGACGAGCTCCTCTTTGCGGTGGGAGCTAATAAGTACATCATGGTCTATGATCTCCGCACTGGAAATGTCTTACAAGAAATCCGAGTGGATGAAAGCGAAAGCATCACAGCACTCTGCTTACCATCTGGCTACACCAACAAGTTATTGGTGGGAACGGAGGAAGGTAGTCTACAGCTCTACAATTACCGGAACGGAACGTGCTTATGGAAATCCAAGAAAAGTTCCAATGCACCGGTGTTGTCTCTTGCCTCTAGTGTGTACAAGGACGTCGTTGCATTTGGAACAGGGGACGGAAAGGCCGTACTCTTTCACCTCGCAGAAGACGAAGTCATCACAGAGTTTCAGCACACCAACGGAGCTGTCACAGCTCTGGCATTCCGTGTAGATAAAGATGGCTTTCTTGTCTCAGGAACCAGTTTGGGAGAAATTGTCGTGTGGGACATTGAAAACAGAGCTATGGACGGGCTTCTGACTCGTGGAAAAGAAGTTCGCACCGAATCTGAGGTCCGGGACTCTCCTCACACTCAGGCGGTTCATACACTTATTGTTTTTCCTCCGCCTACGACTCAAGTCCCCGCCTCTGCCACTGCAAAAACGGCACCTCTGCTGGTTAGTTGCAGTGCTGATAATTCCCTCATGCAATTCCGATTCGATACAGTAGATGGTCTTGGTCTCATGGTACGTGAGCGTAGAGGTCACGCCTCTAGTTGCACAGCGGCATCATTTTTCAATAGTGATCTCCTTCTGACTGCTGGAACGGATCAAAGTTTGAGAGCGACACATATTTTCTCAGACAGAGCCAGCTGGGAAATGTCTCAGGGGCGATTAGGAAAGCGTGGTCGTGCGGCGCAGCAGTCGAGAGACTCGTTAAAAGTCCCACCCGCTACAACTATTGTGAGCTCCACCATTCGCAATTATCAATGGTCGAGCGTGGTGACTCTTCACGAATGTTCAGCTGTGACGTGTGGATGGCGTATGGACTCCCGTTCTCAAGAGTTCAAGCTCTCCGGTATCAAGACCACCTCTCACACTGCACGCTCCATCGCAATATCGGACTGTGGCAACTTCGTTGTCGTTGGATATTCCAGCGGGCACGCTGTGCGGATGAACATTCAGAATCGCAGTGTCCGTCAGCTATTTGATCCTTCTTTTGGTGGTCTCACAGACGATGAAGATTCCACTACCTCCCGAGCTCACGAAAGTGCTGTGGAGTGCGTGGAAGTGGGTAACGAAAATACGACGATCGTTACTGCTGGATTGGACGGCGCTATAAAGTTTTGGTCTCTCCTCAGCGGCGACTGGCTACGCACTCTTTCGACGCGCATTCCCATTACCAAGTCCTGTCTGCATGCGGTTTCTAGTCTCCTTCTTGTGGTTCATCATCTCCGGATAGATGTTTATCACTCCAATCCCGAGTTGGATCTCACAGATGACAAAATGGCCTCACCAGTCCGAACCATGACAGGCCATACCAGTGCCATTACCGCAATGGCAATCGCACCGGATTCCTATCGCTACGTCGTCTCCACCTCCGCCGATGGAATGGTTCTGTTGTGGGACATCGCCGCAGGAGCTTGTGTCGGGCAGTATCGGTTCGCCTCCCCCGTCGTGTCCCTCGCGTTTCATCCAGATGCACTTTTTTTGGTGACTGTTCACGCTGGGGAGAGCGGTGCGTTCTTGTGGTCGAACAATCTTCGTTACGGCTTCGTTCCAGAAGTAGTCCTTCACCCTGAGCAACAAAACATTGAAAATGTCCCGTTGCTGGCTTATCCAAAATCCCACGGTGCTACAGAAGAAAGAAACCAAAAGGATATCCATTCAGCAAATGTAGATGAAAACGACAGGGAAGAGCCGGAAACCGGGGAAGTCACGTTGTACGATGTAGACAAAGATCTCTCACGCATTCAACGGGAAAAAGACAAGGATACATGGGAGCGTCTAAACCGCATTTCATTGGAAGGCATTCAGCTCTCTCGCACCGTCCCTCGTCAAACGTGGTTTCATTTAACTGTTTTGGATCAAATTAAAGAAAAAAATCAGCCATTGTTGCCCCCTAAAAAGAAAAACCTTCCCTTCTTTCTCGCGACGACGCCAGGTGCTCGACCCACATTTCTAGTGGTCGCATCTTCCTCCGCTCCGGAAGAATCCGGTATATCTCGGGTTTCCCTTGGAGATTGGAACCCTGTTCAGAAACTTCTGCTGGAAAAAAATTATGAAGCAGTGATGCAGGAGCTGGCGCGTTCCGAAAGGCATGCTACACCGCAGTCTATCGATTTGGAGTTGCGTCGTGCAGTGGACTACATCGAAGGTGCAGAATACGAGCCGGAAGAAATCGAACGTATGCAAGCTTGCCTCAACAGCCTACTAGAATGTGTTCTCTATTGGCTCCGCAAAGGAGAAGAAGCAGACCTTATTCAGGGTATCCTTTCCAATTTACTTCGTACCCATGCTGCGTTGATTGGGCGTTTTGGAGATGTCTTTCTTCCTGTTCTGGAGGCCATTGCTGAAGCACAAAATCATATCCGGTACACAATGGATCATCTCGTTTCGTTTCCTAGTTGTATTGCTGGGACACTATCTGGAAGTATTTTTTAGTGTGTGTTTTTTAGTATTTAACCATCGCATAACATTAATGAACTTAACTTAAAAAATTAACTTAATGATATCCAAATATTTTGTAAATTAAAATATGAATATTTTTTATACCCTCTTTGATGAACATATTAAAACTAGTTTTAATTGCTTCGCTAAAAAAAATTCAGTGTTCTTTTGCTTCTTTTCTTTTTTGGGTTCACTTGTTCTACGACTTTTCACGCGCAACCGAAAAACAAAAAAAAGGAATCTTTCCGAAATCCGAATTACAGAGCCGATCCAAAGGAGAAGCTCGCCCCAATATATGTGCGTGCGTAGTGCGGACGGAACCAACGTGTCAACAACCTTGGCGAAACTCAATCCCCTCTCTGTACCTACATAACACACTGCTCGCAAATTGTAAAATCCCGAATCTCTAGTAAGGTGCGCCAAGTAAGCTCCGTTGTGGTAAGAAGAATTGAGTACCACCAATGTTTTCTACTCTGTGGTGGGGCAGCGATCGACACTAAGCCTTGCTTCTGCAATGGTGATCGTAACCACAAATTTAGTACTAGCTAGGTCTTTCCGCAAAACAATACCCAAATGTTTAGTCCACGCCATTGAGCATTGGTCAAACGCAGAAGTGTTACCGTAATCTACGAAGACGAGGGATCCGGAGAGATGCTTCCAAAAGAACCGGTACGCTTTCGAACCCTTTTCAAGTCTGCGCGCTGTACACCGGGCCAGTAAGTTTACTACCGGATAGCGGAGGCGGCGCTTTTTTTGGTTGTTGGCACAACCTTTTTTCCTTCCAATGGGGAGAACCCGTTGAAACCGGAAAAAGACCCCTTTTTAGCCAATCTTTTGCCACCATGCCGCTTTACGTGTTGGCAAAAGGCAACCCCCACTCCCCGCATGCAAAATATACGCGTATATATATGTTTGCAGCGCCATTGCGTTGTGCCGCAGCAATGCCTCGATACCTTTGTAAGCAAGTGGGGAAAGAGCGAATGCGAGAGCGAGAGCCTGGGGGAAGTCAGAAGCTTTCGCCAAGGTAGAGTATTTCTTTAGAGACATTATAGTGCTTCGTTCGACGCCAAGCTCGAGCTCAGTAATTGAACGAAAGTCATCAGGCCGCATCGAAACCCAAACAAACAGGCCTCAACAGACTGGGAAATCGTGGCGCGGGCCCCAAGACGCGCGCCGCCCGCGGCCGCGGCACCGGGAAATACGTATGCACAGGCGCCGCGGAAAAGGAGTGATGTACATAGTAAAAATAACCCCCAGGAAAGACAAAAAAAATAATATATATGTGCGCGCGCGGCTTTGAATTCCCTGCGCCATGGGCGCTTTCGGTTCGCGCCGATTCGCCAGAAAAAGCATGTTATGCAGGGGGTGCCTCGATTCCCCATGTATGGAGAGGGAGAATGCGAACCGGGAGGCTTGGCGTGCTCAAAACCCGCCGCTTAACACTGCGGAAAGGATATGGTTTTACCTGCTGTGTGCAACTCGTTCTGTTTAATGCAAACAGTTTCGACAACAAGATAGTGAAGAGAAGAAACTTTTTTTTCACAAGTTGCACACCCTGCCCGGGAAGGAATGCCTCGCCACAGAGGAAAAACCATATACCTGCCATCTGGTTAGAGCTCCGGAACAGGGGGCGTCCAGATTCAGTTAACTTAAAAGTGTTTGTTTGACGATCGCTTGTGGCGGATACCGCTTGTGCGACTCCAAAAAAATTAAAAAATAACAGATAACATCTCTGATCACTAGAAAGCAAATTTTCCAATGTATATGGAAGCGTGATTTCATGCTGAAAATATAACTGATGTAGAGAAAAATCATTTGCCAATGCTCAATATTTCGAATTTTTGTACGTACAAAAAAGATATAGATTACTTTATTTAAAAAATTTGATGATAGGCGAAGGTCTCGGCCAAAGGAGGCACCCCAGGATATGTACCATTGTAAAAAAATTATATAAGGAAGAGAGGACAATGATGACAGTAGCAAACCCTGCGGTTGAAGGAAAGCAACCGCGCATAACCCGAAACGCCAGGAAGGATATCCCCGGGTCTTTTGCCCATCGGACCATTAACCAAGGGGGAAATAAAGGGGGGCGATCCCCAGCCGCGCCACCCGCTAATAGCGATAAAGAAAGGGCTTGCGGATTGCAAAACTTGGGGGGCTTGCAAAACCACAGTGAAAATATGCTTGACTATAGCCGTTTGTTCCGAAGGGGGCGGGTTATGATTGCATCCCCCTGGGGAGCGCATTATAACACCTCTTCTCTTTCTCTCACTTTTCTTTACTTTTTCCTTTTTCGCAGTTCAGGTTATAGGAAACCAAAAATGCGGAGGAAAGGCCGTGTTCGCCTCCTCGATACAGCAAAGGATAATGGGACTAGCGGATTTTGAATTGCCCCTTTCGGGGGGTTTGGAATGTGTTACTAAACTTCCGATGCCTTTCCCACTGCCCATTAGAAATTGAGATTCAGTTTGGATTAAGTGTTTGGGGATACGATTCGACGAATGCGTTAATTATCTTTGCGGTTTTGACACACCGAAAGAGAATAAAAGGTGGGGTCGGAAGTTACATTACATCGGATGGCATGCTCATATGAAAAATCTTTTAAAACCAGCGAATTAATTACTTTTGAGTTTTATATTTTGTCTTAATCTGTACATATAGAAAAAATACCGCTGGGCGTATTATACAATCCACGGGTCCAATTAGAGGTGGGTCCCCGGGGGCGGGAGGATTTCTAAAAGAATCACTTTCTTTTCTGAAAAAAGAGTTAAAAATCTTAATAATATAGGAAAGAAAAGAAAGAATATATTCACACGAGCGTGACAGA
The DNA here is from genome assembly GCA_030849815.1 of Vickermania spadyakhi. Lineage (NCBI taxonomy): Eukaryota > Euglenozoa > Kinetoplastea > Trypanosomatida > Trypanosomatidae > Vickermania > Vickermania spadyakhi. The sequence goes on from JASAOA010001728.1 coordinate 28,484, forward strand.
AAATGACTCATTTTCTTCTATCCGTCTTTCCTTCCATTACCCTTTCTTATCATTCACTGCGCAACTCTCGCTCCAAGTCAGTTGCCTCCAAGTGCTTCAAAAAAAAAAATAATTATTATATGCCATAGCACTAAAGGGGTGGTTAAGTTGTTTCCCTGGCAGCCCCATCCTCTTCGTTACTGTGACTCCAGGTATTTTCCTGTTTTTCTTTATAATAAAAATGTCATTTATCGTTTTCTTATATATATAGATTTAAATTTCATTTTGAATTGCAGATCGATCATATAAAAAGCATTTTTATTCCACCAAATTTTATGTTTCTTTGTTTTATTTTCGATTACAGACGTTCGCGACTATCTTAAGTTTATTTATTTCCTGAAATATCATACACCGCGATTCTGTAAACCCATAAGATCTTTAATGAATTCGAGCACCCCTCTCTCTCTCTTTTCGGGTACCCCTGAACCGCAGATGAAATGGAATAGAAATGGTTTCGCCCTTGTGCAAGTGTATTTTCCTTCAATATGATACAGCGTGCTCAAGCATGCAGGAATGGTTTCTACTTCTTCCTTTTCTCCTTTGTACGAAACTATATTCATTGGCAAGGTAAACACAGGCGAAAGCATTTCTCTTCCGCAATGTGAGGATTGTATCGGCGAGCTCCTGCGCGCCAAGCTCTCGACTTGGCGTTCGTCCTTTCCCCGCTTGCTTACCAAGGCATCGGGACATCGGCAGAGACCGCGTGGCATCGAAGCTTCGCGAACATGCAATTCGGGTTCAGCATGTTTTGGAAAGAACTTTTTCGAAAACCCACCGAACAAAAATGCTCGAAGGGAAATGCAGAAGTCAAATTAACCCACCACCACCTTTTCGAAGGACGAAGCAAAAGTTAAGAAGATTATTTCTTTATTATTATGATTATTATTGTTTTGCTTTTGGCGCTCGAACCCGCGATAGAACCAGGCCATCGGCATTTGCCCCAAGGCGGAGGGGGCGCACACCCACTTCCCGGGGAAATGGGGAACGTGGCATGCTCCAAAATCGGAGGAAAAGCCAACGCATCAACCCAGAGCCAATGGGGATCCCCTATGGCATTCCCTTACTTTTTTCCATTCGGCGAAGGACGCGCGCCAGAAAAATGTATGCGCCACCCCCACACACACCTCAGCGGCGGTTCGAGAAGCAACAGCGGCGCACGGTGGCAACGCCAACCGAAAGGGGGGGAAAAAAGGCGAAAGTCACACAGGTAGAGACAAAGAACCTTCAAGATTAACAGAGGGGCCTAAACAGAAAAAAAAAAGTTAAGCGAGCGTCATAAATTAAAAAATCAAGAAGAAGATGAGTGTTCGTGCTGACTTGAATGGCCAATACAGATAAGCTGTTGCTTAAAAACATAGACCAAGAAAAACTGTATTGTTAAGTAAATTATGTTAAGCAACACCAATATTGTGCTGATAAAACTAAAAACAGCATTCTATACCGCTGAAATATAGGCCGCAACACCACCAAGAGAAAATTTTGTCTCTTCTGCTTTTTCCTTGCAACCGACAAACAAATCAAACAAATATCTTTCTCTCGCAAGTGAATTGAAAACTGGAATGCGAGCAAAGTTACCCAATTTAGACTCCACTCTTTCCTTTTGAATCCAACCTATCACTATATTTGTGGTAAGTGGCGCGGACGAGGGAGATGAAGCAGATACTTGCCCCAAGAGACCATCCTTTCCCATTAAAGCACCTTGAAGGAGTAGTGTGGACGCTTTAATACTGACACTTACTTGAAGACCTTCAGTAATAGCATTGGTGCCAACAGAAGCCACAAGACATAGGTCCACCAGCGGGGCTCGAGTTTGTCGCGCTGTATGCTGCCGTAGGGCGTTGAAAAAGGTATCGGGCCGTAAAAGTGAGCTGAGGTCATAAACAATCGAAGAGGACATCAGCTGCTTTGACCAGCCTACAGTGGAATTATATTTCTTCGCCAAAAGTGATAACCACAACTTCGATTCCACAGGACCATCCATCCTGTCCAGCCATTTCAGTGGCATTCGACCTCCTGCAAGCTCTAAAGCGTCTTCCCGAAGATTAGCAGAAGGAATAAGAGTTCCGTCAGAGACAGCCTTCAGATCTTCCAATAGTACACCTAAATCCTCCATAACTGCAATAATAGAGTTAACTTCGCTCACAAAGAATATTTCCATAGGATCCGGAGATTTCGTATTGGGTAACGCGAGAGGAATGTTGTTGATTGAAATTCCACTATTTTTCCATAACTCTAATACCGGTGCAAGCAGCGGACCCCAATTATGTGTTAAAACATTATCCTTTTGAGACATCTTTGTTAGATCCCGAAGGGTTTCACGCAACTCAGTAGCTGCTGCTTCTAAAACGGCTCTATCAGCGTTGGCAGGAAGATAAAAGGTTCCGGGAGTGTCTACGTCCGGGATTTGCTCTTTTAACACAACCATTACAGCATCGTGATTGCTAGTTTGGGGAACCATTATCTTGTTGTGTATTGGAGCTGTTCCACGAATTAAAACTTGCTCGTTGAAGTATCGCTTGATAAGCTGTGAAAGCACTCGCTCATCAAGTGAATTCTCTAAACGACCTCCATACACGCATTCCTGTAGAAGCTGAGCCACTGTAACCCAATCAATTTTCCGTTGTTGTGATAAACCGACAATAATATCACTGGCTGCTTTTAAATCAGCATTGGAGAAAGCATAATACTTATTCCATCCTTGTGGAACGAATGAACGACGCTCAAAAACAACTGCATGAAACCAAGCTAAGCCAAATAACATCTGTGCACACTGCTCTGGTTGTGATTCAAGGAATGCACGATCCCATGTCGTATAAGTACGTAGAAGATTTTGCTTAACTCCAGGCGGCGCTTCTACAGCAACTTTCGTTGACATTCGCAGTAAAACTGTAGGGAAGAGGTCATGTTGTTCTGTTGTAATAATTAAGCGAAAGTTATCATGTGGTTTTGCCATTGTGCACAGTTCTTTTTCTAGTACAGTGGACCAATCCAACACCAGATGAAGGTTCTTCAAGAACACCCAATCTCCGTTCACCGCTCCTTTCCGCACCTGCTGTAATGCTTCCTCTGTCTGACCCCCTCCCAAGGCAATCTGAATGAATCTATCTTTTCCAATGTTTTGGTTCGCAATGTCTTGCACTTGCATACTAGGATCAGCACCACTGGAGGTAATCAGAAGAACTGGTGAAGATGGATCCGCGGTTCGAATAACTTCCTCTAGGGACAACGAAGGCACAAGGGAATCAAGTTTTAGTTCTTTAAGAATTATAGTTAAGCTGCAAGCAGTAAGACGATCCGGACGGAAAGTATTGATAATAAGCAGCTGATCAATCGAAGAAAACTTCTTATCCACCCGGAGCAAGCTCTCTGGCGCTGGATGCTGCATAAAGACACTCCACTTGTTCGTGTCACTGAGCGACCATTTTTGTAATGCTGCTTGCCCTTTTTCAGAGGAAGCAATTGCGGCCAATTTGGGCTGAGAAGATCCAAGAGACCAAGTAGGAAGGGAAACCTCCTCAAGAGATTTTACATTTGACACTGCGCCAACCAAAGAATTCCACAAATCTGTAGAATACTCCTTCCGATTGATACGCCGAACTAGGTTCAAACCAAAAGCAAGGCGATCCTTCTTCATGAGTCCAATTGAGACATGATGGAAACACATCCGAGTAAACTTCTCTTGTAACGCGGGTATTTTTACCTCAATGTCATCGGAGTCTTGGTATCCTTGAAGGGCCTTTGTAAACATGGATAGGAAGTCATTCAAACCGAATTGGTACATCCTGTTTAAATTACCAAGATCCTTAACCACAAAGAACAACAACGATCCGTGGTGAGCGAATGGACGATACACTTCGCGCTTTAAATCGAGTTCTTTCTGAAGTTTATGAGACTCTTTTAACGCGTGTTGAATAGTGTTGGACTGTGTTTTGACTTCGTTGAGGGAATGGATGAGGTGGGTGTTCTCCAGTAAGTCTCCACTAGAATCCGCTAGCTCTTGCAGAAGACGGCTTTCTAGCTTACTAATCTCAATCTTTAGCTTTTCCTCCTTCTCCAAAAGCTGCACTTTCTGTACTTCAAGCTCAGGCTTCTCGTGCTGAATAGTAATACCCAGCAACTGACTTTCCAGCCCCAGTGCTGTAACGGAGAAATTAACCTCTTGCACTAATGCGGCAGTTCCAGGAGGTAGATGAAGACCCGTGTCTCTGGTGAACAGCATGATTTTAAATGAATCCTGCCAGTCTACAGATTTATTTCCAACTTGCACTGTACGCTTCGCCCCTGCGGATGCCAAGTCACAACGAAGAATTGGAAATAACATTGTCTTTACTTCACTAACTTCGGTTACCAAAAGCGTTTTGCCAAAACGAATAGCTAATTCCAACGTGTGCGTAAATCGTTCATCGTGCATAGAAGTCACCTCCACAACGGTACTTCGCGCAAGGAGGTGCTGTCGTACCCATTCAATAGCTCTATTGGCTGGATCGATCACCAATGGAGTTCTGAGGCACTCGAGCACCACGACAGCATTTTCCATGCTTAGATCATCACCAGGCAGACCCTCCGCTTTGAATTGAAGAAGTTCTCCTTCAGTGCGTAGAAAGGTGGATATTTTGACCGTTTCAGTGAAACTAAAGCGTGTCGACCACTGCCGCATATATTTTTCCCTCACTTCCTCGGGCTCTTTTCCAAGGTACGTCATAAATGCAGCTGCTACGAGAGCTCCCTTGGGCATGGTAGCGTTCACTTCCTTTATCGCTCCGGCTTCCTTCGCCCAACGCGCCTTTTCTTCAGTGAGTTTGCTTAAAAGCTCTTGAGCCTTGGTGAGTTCCTCTTCTGCATTCTCTAGTTTTCCCCTTAGCTTCTCTGCTTCCTTGCATTTCTTGTTAAACTCTTCCAACAGTCCCTCCACATGTTGGTCTATTTTTTTGAGTTTCTTCTTCAAATCCTTCAGTCTTTCTTCACCACCCTGCTGACTGTCCTGAAGTTGCTTTAGCTGTCGTGTCAACGGAGTGATTCGCTCCATGATCGTTGAATATTTCACAATTGCAATGACCCACTCCGCCATAGGAGCTGCTGCCACTGAAGCACGGCCAATAACCTCCGGCTTGAAAGAATTCGGTTTACGCTGCAGCAGTTTAGAAACGTTGTTACGAATCGCTGGTGTTACCTCTTCAACGTTAAAATTCAAAATTCGATCCTTTACACCTCTCTCACCAAGAAACTTTCTCATAGACTGCCATGATACATCTGTAACACCTAAGAGGGCCAGTACGCCTTCCAGTACATCACTGACGGGTTCTGGCGGCTGCTTAAGAGACCGCATCTCAGCCAGCGCCTCATTACGAATACCATCGACAGCATCTCTTGCGGACTCCATTAAAGGTTTAATACTGCTCAACTCTTCTTCTGACTTTGTCTTTTTAACAATAATGTCTTGGTTTTCTTCTTTCAGCTGCTCCTGCAGTTCCGCTGCTTGATCTCTTTGTTCTTGAGAGTTTTCCATGTTCTTCTGTATTTCATTAAGAGCTTCATCTGCATCTTTCTGCATTACTTCTACGTCGTTTTTCTTTTTCGCGACGTCTTTCTTAATCTTGTCCACACTCTTTTCTGCCTCCTTCAACTTTGCCAAGCCGCTTTCCAATCTCTCGATCTTGTCGGAGCTGCTTTTACTCTTCATCGAAATAATCCGTTTGTACGTGTCCATTAACGTTTCAAGATCTTTTGGGGTGGCGTTGGGAATACTGTTGTGGATGGATAGCATTTCTCGATGGAGGTGGAAGTTTTTGTACGCAGGGTCAGACTCTAGGGCCTTTATTTCATTCTTCAGTCGGTCTTTACAAATTGTTTTCGCGTGATCCGACGACCAACCGCCCATCCATAAAAGCTCACACTTGCTTAGCAAACCGGGATTGGACTGCAACCTAATAAGAAACAATTCATGTTCATTATCCATAATCAACGCAACACGAAGATTTCTTCGTAACCGTTCAATAAAGTATCCTTGAGCACTGCCAATGTAGCCCTCTACTACTGCTTCCTCGCGAAGTTGTGAGTAAATGGCCTCCATCTCCTCTTGGTTAAACAGCCCAGGAACTTCTCCACTACTTACTAATCCGTTAATAATTTCTAAGAAAGCTTCATCTACAAAATGTTGATCTTCGATAATCAAAACCATTCTAGTATTCTGGGTTGTCGCACGCTGAATATAACCTCTTAGCTCTACACGAAACTGCTTGAGATTGTAATCATGCGTGACATTCAACGAGACAATTTCGAAATGCTGCATATAAGCAGCAATAATCACCGTATCGCGGCGCCCAACACCTGGGCGGCCAACAACAATGAGATGGCCCCTTGAGCGAGTGAGAACTCGATCAACGCGAGTAATCCAAGATATGACCTCAGGAATCATAGGAATGTGTAATTCTTTGAATTCTCGACTGAAACGTAGAAGCCCAGAGCTTACTTCCGTAACAATATCAGGGTAATTGCGACGTTCCAGCATCTTTGGCTTTCCTTCCGCTTGTTCATTAAGCCAGGAAACAAACATGGTAGCGTACTTATCTTCTTTTGGAGGAATGGAATACCCAATGCTAGCCAATTGGTCCGCAAAGACCTTTTCAGCTCGCTGACGATCTTCTGAACTTGGGAGACAGTCAGAGAAGAGTCGACTCGCTTCGTACGCTAAAACAGCAGGAAGAGTGACATTAGCATCGATATTGTATTGCAGAACATTGCCAATCCACTGAGTAAGATGTCTAGGGCAGAAATAGAAATGCGCATAGGCTTCACCTTCAAACCGTCTTCGTATCTTCTCGTACACGTTCATAACAAACTGAGCCAGCTCCTGACCATTATCGTAAGTTTTCCCTCCGCCAATGTTGGTGCACTTGAGAAGTGCTGCCCAATAAGTAGAATAAATGTGCATCAGGCTGGTTCTGGAAGGATAAGTCACTGTCACAATGTTTACAACCGCTAATAATCGAGAAACTACTGGATAACGACCAGCGGAGAGAACCGGGTTCATTGTGGCTACTATTTGAATTTTTTCGATTCCAATCCATTCCAGTTCCTTGTTATAAAATCCATTATACAAAACCAGCTGTTGGAGAAAAGAATGCAATTCGACCGTGCCATATTTATCTGGTTTTGGGAGATTGGCGTTCTGGAGAACAAGAATTAAACGATCACCTTCCTTTGGTCTAAATACCCGTCCATTAGCCGTTGTGAATAATGAGCAACTGTTCTCTAGTTTTTGAATCACCTGCAATGAATTGGTTTGAGCACTGCAACTAATAAATGTGCTGCGGAAGTTCTCGTAGCTGGTCAAACAGTGCTTCAGCACCGCACTCTTTCCGCACCCTTCAGGACCAACAAGAAAGAAGGGTTTGCATTTAGAACTCACCAGAAGCGGCGCCAGAATCGCTTTGATTCGTTGCACTTCAACCGTGTTGACGAGAGGAATATTGCCGGAAATGAACTGCTCCGGCTCCAATTTCACCGACAGATCTGCCTTAAACTCAGCAGGTTTGTCTGATTTCTTATGCCAGTAAGTGTCCAACGGACGACTTTCGGACAGGGGGCGTTGACCACTGGCTTGGTAGAGCCACTTTGCAATCATCATCACGCCATCAGGAGTTAAAGCGCTGCCAAGTCCTCGGATCATGGAGAAGATAAAGTCTGCTTCGTTAGTGGAGCTCATCACATGATTCAAGCACGCGTTCAATAAACCCATTCTTGTAGTAGGCACAGACAAGCAATTCAATCGCAATGCTTCATTAATAGCTTCAAGGGTGTACTTCATCAAAAGAGGATTTAGAAGCTTCCGTACTTCATCCTTCTGTTGCTGCATCAGCGATTCGACCACCTCCTCCAAGTGAATGTCCTTGTCGGAAAAGTATAATACACCCATGCGGGAAACTGTGGCTGGGGAAGCGTGCTCCAAGCTGTGCGTCTCGAATATAAAGTTAACATTAGAGCCAAACTGAATGCGAACACCATTGGGCATCGTTAAGAGTTTATTATCATCCAAGACAGAGTTCAGAGATTCAATCCACTCCGGATCGATGTCACCGTCGCAAACAATCCACGGACGGGCAGTGGACGGCTGCTTCGCGGCATCACGAGCCGCAGAAGTTAGTACACCGTCGGACCATTCTCTGGTATCCGGGTCCATGTAGCCCAAAAGCTGTCGTCTAGACATTGCTTTGGGGTTCATTACGTGAATGGGGACGTCAATACCCATCACTTCCAGAGCCTTTTTCAGTATTTTAATAAGCGTACTCTTACCACTACCACTTGGGCCAACCAGCACCACACCCATTCGCTGATTCATCGATTCGTATGCTTGAAGTACTTTCATTACTTGAGACGGCACCAGCTGCACCCCCAGAGCCTTCACCGCATTCTTAATCGCTTCCTCTAACTCTGGGTAGGTAACCTCACGGCCCTCCACGCCTGGGAAGATGTCTTGAACCAGACCAGAAAACAGTCTTGCATCGTCGTAGGTTAGTTTGCTTAAGGTGTTGATGTTTAAAGACTGTAAAATAAGCTCGGATTCAATCTTTTCAGTTGTGGATTCCTCTGCGTGCTCTAGTTTCCAACGTTGTACAAGTGTCCCTCCTAAGCGCAGAACAGCCTTCAATGGACGTAGACCCCAATCGTAATGTTGTTGCTTCGACATGAGCTCCTTGGACAGTTTGTACAGCTCTACCACTTTCTTAGCAAGGGACTTTCCAAACGTAAATCCTTCGGACAAAAGCATGGTAGAAGTAATCAGCTCGTTATCGGGGACTGTCATGGCTACCTCACGAAACAGTTGCTTCAAGTTATCTGGCAATACGGTTCGACCACCGTAGCCCTTACCGGCCGGATTGAGAGTCACAAAGATTCCAGAGTTTGGATTGACTTCAACTTCACTGCCGAGAAGGTGACATGTTGACTCCTGGCGTTTCAACGCCTCTTGAATGACTTGAATCATTTGAGATATTGCCGAAAGCTGATCAATCTTAAGTCTGTTGAACTCATCGAAGCAACCCCATGCGCCGCACTTCACGATGCCAATAAATATGCGTCCCATGGCCCTAAAGTCAATGCCTTCGTCACAGTTAAACACTAGCACCTGTCGCCCCATCGCCGACCCCAACGCTTTTACCGACTCCGTTTTTCCGGTACCTGCCGGGCCGTACGGGTTTCCACCATATCCAAGATTCATCCCTTTCGTTAGCACCAAGTAACACTTATCTGTTAATGGAGTGTGAACGAGCTTTGGCGCATTCCCTTGGTACTCATAGGAGTATTCAAACGTAGTATCCACCATGCGAACTAAGCAGCTCATTGACTTGGAGTTAAAGACATAGCGGAGTTGCTTTTGCCACCACCACTCTTCCACACTTTTAACATTCTGTTGAATGAGAAGATCAACAATTTCAATGTTGTGAATAACATCCAAAATGAGAGCTTTGACCTTCAGCATATCAACAGGATTCAAATCGTGAGCAGAAGTGAGCTTTTCAAGTTCCTTTTGCTGCATGATAAAGACAGACTGCAACGTTTTTTCATGTATGGATCGTTCCACTTGAGCCCCGAATAAAATCTGAGCTGCAACTTGGAGGATCTGAGAGGGATACTTCTTAATCACTTTTTCTGCGGTTGGAGTCTTTTCTTCTACGCAACTGATGAGGAGATCTTTAAGGGTTTGTTTCATCTGTTCATCTAAACGTATCAACCAATCCTCCACATTCTTATCTGTAATGGACACAGGGGACTGGAGGGCCACTTTTTCTCCGTCCGCAGACAGCATATGCGTAATGGCGGTAGTTTCATTGTTAAACGCCACAGAGTGAATACCCATGAACAACTTCTTCAGATGACTTTGAATCACAGTCGGATTCTGACTGTGGCCGAGAATTTCAAGAAGGTCCTCATCGCTGATGAAGTAAAATCGAGAAAATTTATTTCGCTTCGCCTCCAGAAATTCTTGAAGTGCCTTTTGACAACGCTCAATCTGCTCCAAAATCGACTTGAGCTTTTCATTAAAATCAGATTGAGATGCCAAAGACATAATGCGACAGTTCGCCTCAATATCCCTTAAAATATTCGTAAAATCTTTATCAACGCGTTTAAAACGAGCCTGCTCTTGGGGAAGTGCTCCTCTTGCAAAAATAGGCTCCAGGTAAGTCCATTTTCTTTGGATGCTGTTCAAGTGAACCAAGGATTCAGATACTGAAAGCAGCCTACTTTCCCAGCCGGCTGCCTCATCTGCAAAATGCTGATAGAACGGACTGTCCTTGAGCGACGAGACAAGGGCCTGATTTTCACTTACCTGAGTCATAACATCCTTCCACTCGGTGATCAGAAGAACATTTAAGTTAGAATCCGTTGGACTGATCAAAGTAAAATTGGCTTCCAGAGCCCACACGCGCAGGTCTTGAAGCGCTTCCCGAATTTGAATTTCACCTTCTGCACGAGCATGTAACTTCTTAATGTCATTCTGCTTCTCGACAACTAACTTGAAGTGGTCGAGAATATCGCCAAAGGTGAGCTCTGTACTGGTCATTCCCTTTGGGATTTCGAGCAGCCGAAACAGCTCGTTCCAGTGCTCCGTCATCCAGCCATCGCCACGACAAAATTTTAAGATTGGGAGAAAGTCTTCCCACGCCTGGATGAGATTTAACAAGTACTCGGACACCACATTTTCCTTATCGGACCCTTGCGCTTTTCCTTTCCATTCTTTACAAAAGTCGTTAAACTGATACGTGTGCGCACGGAAGGTAAGCCAATCTTCCTTTCGAATCGCGTCGAGTTCTTCATTAAAGCCATCATACAGGGCCCACATGTCAGAAGCTTTATCCACTTCCTTAGAGGTTCGACTAAGCGTGTTGAAATTTGGCTTTGGAACGTTGAAGTATCTACACTTGGCCTCTAGCTCTTCTGCTTGTTGCTTCAAGTCTCCAAGATCGTTGACTTGATCCTTCAAAGCCACAATAAGCTTCTGGACTTCCTCCTTCTTAGAGCTCTTGAAAGCCTCCAGCAAATTATTCTTCTGCTTCGTCCAGTTGCCTGAAAACCTCTGAACGTCTTTTAGAAACTTTTGAATGAGACTGTCCAGGGAGACACGCATTTTGGCCACCGCCCCTTCAATAACTTTCGTGTGTGAAGCCATTGCGTCACGTAGATGCTCCCATCTCGTTTTGGTAGGACCGAACTCAATTGATGTACCACAATGAAGACGCAGCTCTTTATTCATTTCGTCCATCTCTTTGAATCGTTCTTCGTAATTTGGGATCTGTGACAGGTACTCTTGGTAGGCTTGATTAGCTTTGCCCACTTCATCCATAGTTGTGGGCTGTCGCTCTACTACATTAGAAGCATTGAAAATAAAATTGTCAATGTCGGTTAGCGAAGTCTGAATGTGCTTCCTCATTTCATTAAGAAGGGATTCCTCCAGCCGGCGCAGCTGCTCCTCAATACTTGCTTTCACTGGGATTAGGCTGACCGCAAAACAGTCAATTTTCTTGACGTCCTCCATTTTGTTTAGCTTTCCTAGGCGGTCCTTCACCAATTGAAAACCCGCAGAGAAGTTATTATTCCCCGTTAGCCACTGCTCAACAATCGAGTCGAGATCCGCAGAGTTGTTCATTCCGCACTGCCCAATGAGAACATGAGATCGAAGTGCCCGTCGAAGTTGCTGAAGCTTGGCAAACAACTCAATAGACTTTGTATGCACAGACACGATTCTGGTGTGATTGGTGAGAGGAAGATTGGGATAAATCTCGTATTTTCCCCCGCTTTCGTCACGTTTAGGTTGTAAACCTCGGAACCGCAAAGGAACACTGATAAATTCTCTGACTCGTATGTAGTAACTTTCGCGTAGAGCCTCGAAACTCGGTTTGAACTGAATAGCACCTTGCTTGAATACTAAATCGGCACTGATTTGCTCCATATTTTGATGCAGGGTTTCTAGTCCCTTTCGGAACTGATACTCTAACGCTTTGTATATCTGCGAGTCCAAGTGCCGACGCCATTGAACAAAGTTCTCAAACCGATGCTGAATCAGAAAATCTTCAAAGCTTCCGCGCAAGGAATCGACAATAGTGCGCCACTGATCCTTGTTCTTGTTCAGATCTACATTATGTAAAGTCACAACCTGGGTCAAAAATTCGCTGTGAAAGCTTCGGATATGGCGGTTTTCAGTACTGAGACTTTCCACAGAGTTCTGAAAGCGGAGGTGAAGTCCTTGAAGTTCTTGATGATTCACTGCAGGAATAACCAGTTGTTGTTCGTCATAAAATATTTGAGAAAAGCAGCGCTGAATACCCGTTTCCAGCATTTCTCTTGTACACGGAATAGCTTGACGGATAACAGTGTTAAAGTTACAAACAGATTGCTGCATTTTCATAGCCGCAGAGAGCAATTTCTCACACGCACGAATAGTGTTTTTGGTAGACTCTGAAGATGCTTCTTCTTCACAATAGCGCCGTAAATTACGAACTTCCTGAAGAAACTGCACCAGCACTTGGCTAATTGTACACTGCAGCAATGAATTAGGTGTGGTTCCCTCGACCTTCACTACCACCGCATCGGTCATCTCCACCATTTTTAGTGCTTGTGTCTCGACCGCAGATTTCCACTGCTGTACCGCAGTGAATTCCGCTTTTTTGGAGTCTTCGTAGGCGGACTTTCCGGCGTCGAGCAGCTTATCCAGCTCAGGACCATTTCCGAAGATCCGTGCTGCACACTCAGGAATTGCAGCGGATTCGGTTTGGCAGGACCGGGCCGCGCGAATTCGTTGTAGGTCGGTAGTGCACCTCCGGCTGTTATTCTCATACCGGGAGCGCACTAATTCCAACTGCTTGTGCAAATAACCGAACACTGCAGCAACTTCTTGATTCACTGCCTCTTGGATTCCAGGTTGGCGGACCAGAGTACTGTAAGTCTGAAACAATCGCAGCTGGTTGTCACCAGTAGCCCCGCCCAAGAGTTGCTTGATGCGGCTTTTCAACTGCGGCTCCACGAAGGAGAATTCCTTGTCGAAAGCGGCGACACACTTCTTCCATCGCTTGGTCATGCTGGAGCACAGATTGCCAAAGCCGTCCACATTATCGAATAGTTCTTCGGGAAGAAGAGTTTCAGGGGTCTTTTCCTTCAGACTCACCACACCCGCCAGGAGCTGTCGAATACGAGCCACATCCCGTATGCGGCTGTAAAAGGTGTCAAAGCTGTCGTCGCTGAACGGCTCACTGTCCCAGCCCTTCCAATCACTCTGCTGTAATTGAATCATCATCTTGTGCCACTGCTTACACAAGTCTTTAGCAGCAATAACTTTCTCCAGATCCATACGCCATGGCGCTCGCCAATCGGAGCTAGAGAGCATCATCTCTGCTTTGATGTACTCGCGAAGATCCCCTGAAACGATAGAAAGCAAGGATAAAACGTTTACACGCTGCCGGTCGTTATGCGATCCGTTATTCCAGAAGTTGACCAGTCGTTGATGAACCAGTTTCAGAACTTCCACTGCTTCCATAATGCTAAAAGATTTGGCTCTCCACTGCGGAGGAAGTTCATTTTCAACGGCACTCGAAGCATAGGTGGCTAAAGCATGGGCAAAGGCTCTCACATCCATCCACACTTTAGCACCAGCATTATCCTGCCCGCTGGGTTCTATTTCAGAGACCCCTTCGGCCTTCTCCGGTTTCTTTTCCTTAGCTTCATAATTCGGAAAGACGTGAGCAGAAGTATTCGAATATGCTGTTAAACAAACACGTTGCAGCATCACCACATCCACCCTAGCGTCCGCTGGACATAAAATAGTGGGAAAATCCGTAATGAGCTTCATACCACCTTTAATTTCTGCTGTAAGGTCCTCGTACAACATTTCCAGCATAGGCCGAATCGGAGCCAGATCTGGAAGCGCACTTAGCTGCGCCATGTTCGTCGCCGCTACGTTATTTAGCACTTTTCCGAAAGGAATAGCTGTTCCAGTCAAGTCGTTGCAGTCCGTTTCCGTGTCGTCTCCTTCTAAACGAACGGCGGATCGGGCAGTTACATCACGTACAACGGAGGAGCATAATCGTTGTACTTCCGTTGCTAGCTGGGCCTTGTCAATGGGAGCAAGATGAAACGAAATCCAACCATCTCCTCTCTTTGCATGAACGTTTCCGAATCGAACTTGGAGGTGACGAAGAGCAGCACTGGACACTTGAGCCTCGAAGGCAACATATCCTGGCAACGCAGACATTATACAGAATTTCTACCGAAGTTACGATGCAGCGTTCTCACCGTTTTCAATGGTTTATCGACCTTTCTTTTTAAAAAAAAGGAATCCTGATTATTTTTTCTTTTGTTTTGTTGTCTTTTCGGCTTCTATGCTCCGAATGGTGTTAGCCGTATTTCTCCACTACAATACTTTATTTTAACTTCCCAATTGATATTCTTTTGAAATCAATAAAAGGGATAAAAAGAAGAATATTTCTGGTACAAGTGTTTTCTTCCGATCTATAATTATCTAAGAATACTACGAACTAGAATAAGAAAAAAATTAATTAAAATTAGGAAGAAAAATAAGAAAAGCAACGCAACACCATTAGAAGGACATATTTAGCTAAATATAATTCAATCTACCATAATATCTAGTCCCAAAAAATCAAGTATAGAAGTACTTGTTGAGATCAGAAAGGAAGAATAATTCCAAAAGAAGATTTGGTTTAGTAGATATATATATATATATATATATTTGGTGTTGTCGTTCGAGTTTCTGAATTTGGAGGATCTTCAAAACACTGGCTGCTGTTGTGGTTAAGGCGGATTGGGCTGATGAAGCAACTCCGCTAGGGCTTTTCCATGCCCATTTTGGTGAACCCAGCTGATAAACATGGAATGAAGTTTGCTTCGCAGCATATTTGCTTCGTTGACGTGCCCTTCTTCTTGAAGAAGCTTATATGTTCCTCTAATATCGTTTGAAATGTTCTGAAAATTCTGCAAACGGTTTCGAACGGCACTCTGATACGCGGAAGGTACTCTACATATGTTGGTTGTCGCCTCCACCCCTTCACGACTCCATTCCTTTGCCACGGCTGGTGAGACCAGGAAGCTGACGGGGGCATACCGATCCGGTGGAAGCAGTACAGTAGACGGAACCTCGACATTCCAGAGGTTCAGAATTGGATTGATTCCCGTGTCTTGACAGTCTTTACTCATCATGGCGTAGCACGTGTTGTACGGAGCGAGGAACACATCCCGCAGTCCATGAAGTAGTACGGGAGGGGTATTAGGGCATACGTACAGCTGAGTATTTTCACACTCTGTCACTACTAGAGCTCCACAGAGCGCGGAGATGGAGCAATTGACACAGTTTTCTACCAGCAGGACACCTACTACAGGCCCTAAAACGACGGTACAGTTCTCCAAGTGACTAATTCGCGTATTTGGCAGTGCACACGGCATGTGGATTGACGATCGCGCACACCGAGCGATATCGCACGTAGCAGACACATACGACACAGCAAGATCAACTGTTGGGAGGCGAGGCAACAGATAAATGGTGTCCTTCAAGTCCGTGATGGACATCTTTTTCCCATCCCCTTCGCTTCGAGACCTCATGAGAGAACTTGTAGCCATCACTCTGCTTCGAATAAATTGAGATAACAGAGCAACGCTGATCACCAGTTTGTCGCCTTCCTTCTGCCACGGAAAAACATCTTCTCCAACTCCCACCACAGTTTCCTTACCATCCGTGAATTGCCTCAGAACAAATTCCAAATCAGAGATATCATTTGGGGTTACCCGATCTGGCCGACTGACCGAGATCGCCGCGATGTAATCGTGAATATTGGTTTTTAAGAAATCGGCTTGCCGCATATCGTCATATCGAGTGCTTCCAGAAGACCGAGAGAGGAATAACTGGGCAGACAGAAACATAATTAGTCCCGGCATACTTACCAGACGCGAAGAGGATGCAGTCGCCCAAGATTTCTCATTGATGGTACCGCCCATCTGGTTCAAGAGATACCGATTGTTCTCCTGACGATAGTAAACAATGTCCCTCTGGTTTTGAGTGTGCCTAGCGTACGACGGCATGCCTTGAATGCATCCTCCACTAATCGCATAAAAAACGTCGAAGATGTGCTGCGCTGCAGCAGCTGTGATTTCAAGGAGAGTTGTAGCTAATTCGTTCCAGCTGGCTAAGGAAACCGAGGTACGATTACCGGATTCAGACCGCAACCGCATGATGGCTGCGTGGGTGAAACGTGAGGAGTTGCTTACCAAATTCCCACAATAGGCGAACATGACGGGATTGACACAGAACTGCGTGGAGTGCGGCGCATTGCTAGCGCTGACGTCCACGGAAGACATTTTTTAAAATTTACCCAGCCAGCCTAAAAATATACACTAAATATTAGTAGTATCAAAAAGTGGCGATGAGTAAGATAAATTGGCTCTTCAAACTTTAATAAATATATATGTTGACTGACAGTGATAATATTTGTTTTCTTTTTTTAAAATTTATTTATTTTAAAGCATAGTAGTGCTACCATTCATTAAGTCTGTCTTTTTTTTTTGAGTTGCCTTCCCTTTCTTTGATTACCTTTCGTTCACTAGAAACTGAACTATTCGTCGCCTGCCGTGGGGAGGTAATTCTTCTCCGTTCTCAAGTAACGATAGGTTTTTCACTTTTTTGTTCATCTCAAAAAAAATTACCTGTTTGATGAAGCAATAATTTTATTTAAAACGGAGTACAGGTCCATGCTTTCATCTACAGCTCACGGATCACGCTTCACAAACTTTAATTGAATCAGCTGCAGCTCAGTGTCCGACAAAGAAATAACTGATTGTTCGCCAGTAATACGCCTCCAATCGAATAAATCTACAGCGTACGGCTGAAGTTTTGTTGCATATTCGGGAAGTTCATCCTTGACCTGTCCGGTCTTGAAAAAGCAGTACTGGCAGTACCGATCCAAAAACTCAAAGCGTGGATGAGAATGACTGTAGCGATTAGTACTGTTGAAATAAAATGTTCGTGGTGTTTGCCCTTCTGGCTCGCGGCGGAAGGACTGCTCTACTTTCATATCTTTTTCTAAGTACGCCGCAACAGGAATCTTGGCCTCCACGTTGAAGTCATTGATTTCCCAGGGCTCAAACTTTTCCTTTGGTGGCGGTGGGGTTTCATCATAGCCACCTCTCTCCGAAAGACGTGTCCACGAGGTCTTGGTATAAATGTGGTGAGCCGCGTCACGGAGTAGACCTGGCTTCGTGGGGTCGCTGTACTCCTGATACTTCCGAGGATTTCCAGGGTACGACACCACATACCCGAGCCACATCGACGGGCCGGGGTTCTGCTTGACAATCTTCCCAAGGAACTGCGACTGCAGTAGCCCATCCGCGTCGTGCTCGGTATTCCCGAAGTGCCCAACGTACGTCTCGACATGAACGCCCATCACGTCTAACGTGGCATGAATCATACACGCCATTTCACCCAGAGGGGAGGGGAGCACATACCGCCGCACTCGAACGATGGGGTAGCGTGAGATCATCGCGCAGCCGAAGGTATTGTCCAACGGGGTCGGGCCGTTGTCCACGTACGGAAAACCTAGATAGTACGACACGTACTCTGCCAGATCTCGGTTGCCGTTGTGAATATGGCTCGCGTCGCTCTCCAGAAAGCCAACCACGGAAGCACCCGATTCTTTAATCACTTCGGTTAAACGCCAAAGGGAATCCGTATTTTTGTTATCCAACGCAAAATGAATGGTCCAAATGGCGCCAGAGAAATCTGTCAACGCTTGAGCAACTTCATGCACTTTAATCTTCTCTGCTGCCGAAATGTCAGGGAAGGGTCCTGGGAAAGAAGGATGCTCAAAGCAACCGTTGTACTTTATCCCATCACGAACACTGTAACTGTATTCTTCCGCTTTAAGTTTTTGGTACGTCTTGTCAAAATGTCGTAGCGTGTCGTCAGAGAGGATATTCATGGCTCTCTTTACATCCAATTGCCGCTCATGTGCACACAAAATGTACTTCTGGAAGGCGGCCGCAAACTCCGCGTCTCCCGCTGGATACCCTCTATTTTCTGGAGCCCGGAAGGATCGCACTGAGAGCACCAGTACGAGTATAAATAGAACCAATAAAATCATCCTATAGGGCATCGAACGCTGCGCAAATGCAACCATCGATGAAGCCTCCATATTGGTATGGCGCAATTGCCTGAGGGTTACGAACACTAAGAAAAGAATGACGCTCACGAGCACAAGAATCATGCGCCGTGTTCCCTCTCTGAATATTTCACCACCTGGAACAAATGGATAGCACATGCACAAAGCGAACGCAAGAACGAAGAAGGCGTATGTGATGAAGCTTGTTAGTTCGAAGCTTAAAGGGATTTGAATGGTGGACGTTAAAGAGAGACGCTGAGTTTGAGATCCACGCTGCAAGTATTTGTACCGTTTCTGCACCCAGCAGATTTCCATGATAACTGGATAAAGTACACCGGCACAGAAGATCATCCCTAATCCTCCAACGAATGCAATGGTCTTGCTCCCACTGAAATCATCTTGCACACCCCAATCATCAATCGTCACGTTAGACTGATGGTACGCGTACTTCTTACTTGTGTACACGAAGTTGGACTGCCGAGTGCCGAAAAGCAAGACCAACGTGCAGAGGAGAAAAAAACCCGCGAACAGAGAAGGCTTTAATGTAGGCAGTCGCGGATTAATGCTTCGAAGTCCGCGGCCCCTGGAGCCCTCACCCACTCTGGCGCAGATGGGAACGATGGATGGGGAGAGCGCCAAGCCCAAAAGGAAGGATAAGATCACCCACACCACACCAGGCATTGGCTCGACGGCCACAAATCGTGGGAGTACGTTAGCGCAAGTAAGGAACATCATGGAAAAAATGTAAGTGGCTCCAAAAAGAATTCCAACAAATATGTGCGAAATGCCTTTAGAGTTGGCAAACAATTGCATATACGAATTGACTTTCTTCGCATGACTCCCTGCAGCACTTGGCAAATTTTCGTCACCTTCTTTCGATTCTTTGCTGCTAGAGGTGGCATGAAACATGGAGTGACGATAAATAGTCAAATTAAAAAACAAGCCTAATCCCATGCCAAACACACATCCGTAAAAAGGGTCCACGTATAGAGGATCCAAACTGATGTGCAACACACGCATGATCATACTGAAGAGGAGTCCCAAAGGAAAGGTGTAAACCATTCGGCGCGACTCCTGCATCTCTTCGTGCTCTCCTCTAGCAGCGGAAGGGTACAGAAACCGACAGTAAAGAGCCAAGTACAAAAAAAAGGGACCGACGCCAGTGACTAGAATCTTGCTTCGCTCATTGTTTGTCACAAGCTGTTGCAAGTGGGAGAATGACACAAAGAGATAAAAAAGAACGTACATCGGAGTCCCCGATACGCTGGAATTCCAAGGTCGCAAAAAACTTCTAAAAAACGGAATATTTCCACATAATACCTTTCGACACAGCGGAAACATCAAAAAGATAGGAGAAGCGTTTGCAAATCCGGCAACGACTTCCCACGTTACCGACATAGCCACCAGTGGCTGGAAGTACATGTGCTGAATGCAGTGCAGCATGCCTCCGAAGAATTGATATGCCCAGAATGTATCACAAAACCACATCAACGTGTCCGAGGGAGGGCAACAAATAGTGATGGTGTGCACGATCACATCGGAACCTTGAAAAAGTGGCCTGTCTGTCCAGCTAGCTGTGTCCGTATCACGGACCTTTTCTTCGGATGCTCGGCCCATTGGATATGAATCTTCCAACTCTAGCCTATCCGCTACCGCATCCTTGCGAGAAGCCCACAGCTGCTGGTAAAAAGATGGAGATCCACTTAGCCAGATGCCTTCATACTGAAGATCGAACCAAACAGTAGCGTCAAACGATAAATTCACAAGCGCAAACGACCATTCGAAAATGTTTGCTAAACTGTATGACCCATCCGCGCATGTCGCCTGGTGTCTGAGATAGAAGATGATCACACAGGATGAGCAAACCACTTGTCCGATAAGACAGAAAAGCTTGGAGTACAACGAGTAAGTGCCATCGCGGGATGAGGGGTATACGGAGGAGTTGGTGCGATTCCTCCACACTAAGAGAGTCGCTGCGACGTGATAACAGATGCTTAACACAATGTAGCACAGAAAGGAGAAGTTATGCACCGAATGAATTTCACTGGACACCACCATCGTCCACGCAAAAGCGGCGAGCCAGCGAGTGAGATCCACCCAAATCATTGCCGCAGCGATGAAGGAGGAAGACCGAACAAGCATGAAAGGTTTAAAGGCGAATCTTGAGAGATCCAGTAGACCAGATGTGCCTTTAGACCAGAACACATAGAATAAAGTGAGGCTGGAAATCA
The DNA here is from genome assembly GCA_030849815.1 of Vickermania spadyakhi. Classification (NCBI taxonomy): domain Eukaryota; phylum Euglenozoa; class Kinetoplastea; order Trypanosomatida; family Trypanosomatidae; genus Vickermania; species Vickermania spadyakhi. The sequence goes on from JASAOA010001728.1 coordinate 48,906, forward strand.
CACGAAACGGGAAAGCCATCAATAATGCGGTTCGCCAAATTTGTCGCTCTGGGATCATATCTCCGATGGTCGTACTGATACTCGGCCAATATTCGTAGTGCCCTGGTCCGCAGTGCGTCGTGAGAAGCTCACGAGGATGCAGAACGACGCCAATATACAGCGGAAACAACAGCCCTAAGCATCCTACAACGGTATGAATTAGCGCCGCATAGGACGATGGGAAGTAAAAAATATTTTTTACCATTTTTATAAGTGAGTACTTCAAGCCGATACAGCGGCAGCACAGGTGAGCTGCAGGTTAAAAAAATAAAAATTAATTGAATATTCCTTTTCTGACAAAAATCAATACAAAACGACAAAGACCAGACGTAACATATATAGTGAGAGTGATATTTAAAACCAAAAAGAAAAGGAAAAAGCGAAAGCAGTCATGTTGAGTGGGAGAAGTGTGGCTCGTCATGGTAACGTGTAGTACTTCTGGAGTACTTCTTCTGTTTTTTATTACCAAGCATGCTGGTCTTCAAGCGACACGCGAGCACCAATTGGCTAACAGGAATACACACAATATTATAGATTAAATAATGGTCTGGGTCCACATTATGAGTCGTCTAAAATTAATAACGCTAACAAAGAATAATTTTCTGTGCACTTCTATATATCCTGTCTCTACCTCCTCAAGTAAATAAAGTGTTCAGTAACCAAACACAAAGAAAGAAAAAAAAATATTACAGTATCACACGTCAAGCACTCCTAGTCAAAACCACCACCACAAAACCTTTCCTACAATAACTGCGGTGCGAACGCTTGAACGAGCAAAGCGACACCGAAGCCCGTCGCCTGATCCCTGGTGGCCGGGCTGGCAAGATCGACATGAATCCAACTTCCTTTATAATTTTTGGCCAAATTGTTGCCAATGAATTGACCGGCACAACTGACCTGCGCATTGCTGCGGCAGGCAACACTGTTCTTAAAATCGGCGACCTCGCTAGAAAACTCAGTGTTGTGAAACTCCGGGCAGTAAATAACAGGGAAGCACAGGTCTCCGCAGTCTTTTCCTGCCTTTACAAAGCGGGTCTCCACTTCCTCGGTATTCGCATACACAGCGGCGTGAAATCGGCCCGTCGCTATTCCCTGTGCGCCAGTGAGAGTCGCCATGTCCACAATGGTGCTGGGAACATACGGCAGACATGCACTAGCGTGGAACACACCGTCGGAGAGCACCAGCCGACCTTCCGCATCGGTGTTGTTGATCTCCACCGTCACACCGGATTTCATGAGGATGATATCGTCGTTACGCTGAGAACGGGGGCCCACGGCATTGTCCGCCAAACAGAGAATACAAGACACTTCGACAGGGGCGTCGCACAGCACCAGAGCCAGGAACCCGCCAAAGATAGCCGCGGCGCCACCCATGTCGTGCTTCATGGTGCACATCCCCTCCCTGCTCTTGATAGCAAGACCACCCGTGTCGTAAACGATACCCTTACCTACAAAAGCAATTTTATCCTGTGGTTGAATACCTGCTTGAGGCTTGTAGGACAACGTCACCAGATGCGGGGGATACTCCGCTGCTTTCCCTGTGCCGTAGAGACCACCGTAGCCCTTCTCCCGCAGTTCCTCTCCCGCAATAATCGAACAGTCGACATTTTTCCCCTGATTCTTGAGCTTCTCCATCCACAGACTGGCAATCTCAGCAAAGGTCGTGGTGTCCAGAAGATTTGTTGGCGCATTCACGAGGCGTTGGCACAGCTGCACTGCCAAAGCGGTGAAGCCAATGGTTGTTAAGTTGCCGCTGTGGAGCACCACACGGATGTGCTTCCGCTTTCCGACGTACCCGCTCAGCGCCGCCCCGTCCTTTGCACTGAAGGACCGGGAAGCAGCCCTCGCGATCGCCACTGCAACGGAGAAGGGCAGCTCATCGCCGACGTAAAACACGTTCAGCGGTGTCTCCGCAGAAGACAACTGGAGGGCACTGCGAATCAGCGTGTACACGGCGTCGGGGCGCGTAGGGCAGTTATGCCTCGAAGCTTTCTCTGAAATTTTCGCAGATAATAGCGACTGCTTTTCGTTTTTAAAAGCCACTGTACACTTGTCAGACGGAGAATGCTTGACTGCATTCAGACATTCGGTAGTAAGCGACGGAAGAACTGCTTTGCATTTAGCCTCATTTTGAAGGTCTGTAGCGGTACCTAGAAGAAGGAGAGTTGTCTGGGAAGACTCAACGAAGGCGAGACGATGGCCTTCTGAAACTGAATGAAATGAAACGTTAGACTTGAAATCCACACAGTTTTCTACAAATGAAGTGACGTTTGCCTCCTCAACCTTCGAAGTGCTGCGCTGACGTTTATAGGACATATTTAAATGTGGTTAGTCTGTTGCCTCTAGAAGCAATAACAACTACCATTATCAAAAAAAAAAGTAAAGAGAGATAGAAAGATTGCTTATAAAGATTAACAATAAATGTTATGATTCCAACGGTTGTTGCTAATGAACTGAATAAATTGGTATTCTGCAGACACTAAAACATTATTATTGTTGAGAATGAATTGTTGTGCGACGCACACAACATAAAGAATGAACCTAAAGGAATGGTAGCAATAAACTCTCCGCCGTACTACTGGAGACGTGCCAAAGCATCGACGAGTTTGTCCATCAAGTTCCCCTTCCACTCCTGCTCCTCTACTGACATGGGTAAAGGGGAGGAGTTGATCCACGCTTCGAAACACTCTTGAAAACGAGTGATTTCCGTTTCTTCAGTTGAATTTTGTATTATGGAGGCCATCAGATCTAAGTTTGACATCTCCTCCCAACTGCGAGAAAAGAGTGAATAGTCTGAAGTTTCACTTGCGCTTTCCATGGGACCCTCCTCCTGGAACTCTTTTCCTTCATTCACAACAGAGAGGCTGAGTTTGCGCAGCAGGAATATTACGTCTTCCTTGTCGTCTACAGGAAAATAAACTCCTTCGTTGGGGGTCTCGGACCCCTGCACTAAGAGGCTCCATTCACTCCAGGCACCGCCATCTTTTTCTTTTCCCGCAATAACGGATAAAATGTTATCGATGAATTCGCTATCAAAATCCACAATGGCATGAAATACGACCGAAATAGTATTTCCGTCCTGCCGAAGAAACACTCTCGACGCTCCGGGGCCAGCGACCCACACGCACTTATCCCAAAACCTTGGTGTCGAAGGGACACGTGCCACGGATCGTTGCTCTGACATCTCGAAATTTCCTCGAACCGCTTGAGCGTCTACTTCACAAGGGTTTGACGGCCCTGGGTACACAGCTCGGGTAACAGAAACCAGACGAGCCACTAACTGAGAAAAAAACTTCTCTGGAAGGGTACGGTACTCCAGACGGAAATACGGCCCCCGTAGAAAGCGGTCCAACCACTGCTCAATCACCCGTGCCGGCGGATGCGAAAAAGAAAAAGGTATAAGGTAAAAGCTTTCCGTCGAACCGACATCCGGTGGAAGCTGGCGATCCAATTCCCACGTATGGGGAAACAACAACTTTGACCCTGGGATAATAAGATCCGCCATCTGAAGAAACAACACCATTTGGCTTAAGGATACATATGGAGAAGTGTTTAGTAGCGCTGCAAAGAGCCTGTCCAACACCCGTGGCGTAACGGCTCCATGTGAGAGGAGAGCAAACTCGTCTGCCTGGAAAACATCTGGCAGACAAAAAGGGCATTGTGAGCCAAAACGAGTGAGGGCGTCCAGAGAAGTCACTAACAACCCGTTCGACCCCGAGATTAAATCACTGGTTCGGATCTGCTGATCCTTGGTAAGAATAAACGGTTGGAAGAGACTCATAATAGTGAGGACCTCCGAAGCCCACCGCTGATCAGTAATTATCACATTTTCTTCCGCGGTCTTGTTTTGAAGTAGAGAGAGGTATCCCCATTGAGCTAATAGCTCTGTATCCTTCATGAGCATTTCAGGGTTGCTGTTGTACTCTCTACAAATTTCGAAGGCTTTATGGACGTATTCGTTATACCGCAAAAAGCGATTTTGGCTTTTGGTGTGAACGACAACTCTAGCTAACGACTGACAACGCCTAGGCACCGATGACCCCGGGTAGTCCCTGTCTGTTGTGCAACGATTAACGGCTTGATCCATCAAGAATTGCATTAATTCCGAAAATTTTGTCATTGAGCTAAATCCCATCGAGGTTATTCTACGCCGAATGTTGTCGATGGCAAATTTTCCAGCAACCGCAACTACTGCATCTGGAAGGAACTCCTGAAAAAAGTCTCGTATAGCGGACTCTACCTTCGTAAAAGTACTCTGTATTGCCTCACGAGGACACATCTGTGTAAACGTATCCATGTAGGTTCCGAGTAGAAGAAGCGAAACTGTTCCACCGTGGCACTTACTAAACATACTCAGTAAGTACGATTTTAACTCTTCTCGGGAGTCAAGAATATGAAGCGAAAAGCAAATAACATATGTAACCTGGCGCGTGGGAAGCTGGTCCGCGAGCACTGAAAAAGCTGATGTTCCTCCCAGCTCATAAAAGCTCAGCTTCAGAGATTGATTATACTCAGGGGAATGGTGCTTGACGGAAATACCCCACGTCGACTCTAATTGAAGCTCATTAAAAACGAGGAAATGGTACCATTTATCTTGGCGCAGAAGATTTGAAATACAGTAAGTTTTTCCACTTGACGAAGGCCCAAAGAAAACAAAATTATGCTGATAGACAAGGACTTGCATGGACTTATTGATGAATCCTCCCACCGGCGTAGCGCTCCGAATCCTGGAGCCTCCCACCGGGGTGGTCGCACGCTTGTGCGGCACACTCGAGACTCGGCCCGTCGAAAGGGATAAACTAGAGGATCTGGGCCGTCTCGATCCTCCCTCCCAGTCCGTGAGGTGGAGCGGCGGCGGCGGGGCAAGGGACCTCACTACTTTCCCAGGCACCACGTTTTTAGCACCTCGGCTGGACCCGTCACGTGGGGAAGCCGCTTGCTGCTGAGTTAAAACCGTTTCCAATCGATCTGCGGTAGGCGGCGTAGACAGATCCACAAACCGAAGTTGAAAGAGTGGATTGCCGAAGGTAATCATGTCACCTGATTCTAAGACGCGCTTTTCCTGTCCTATCGGAATGCCGTTGACGAAACTAACACAATCGGGTCCGGAGGACGAAAGCCAGATCTCTCCGGTCGGAAGCTTGTGAAAGCAACAATGCGGTTCACCAATCCCCCCTGCCACAGTGTTTGGTATCACAATAAAGGTACTATCATCGTTTTCGATAGTGGTGACTTCCTCCGTGGCTTCAACAAGTTGGGATGGTTGAGTAAAATAAGTGAAATCTTTAACAAAGTATTGTATGACCCATCTACCTGCACCACTTATATTTAAAATGTAAGGGTCTTTCCGTGTAATATGCAGCGTTGTCTGTTTCTGAATAGCTTGCAGAACTTCTGCGGCTTCTAACTCGCGATCTTTCGTGGTTTTGGTAAAACGACGAATAAGTTCTTCCGCACGACAGAGTTCAGATCTCATTTCTGACATATTTTCACCGGGTTCCGTCGGTACTGTCTGTGCGACGTCTTTCGACCCTTCCAAGCTCTTGATATGCTGTTGCAGACGAGAAACTTCCTCTTCGAGTTCTCGAATTCGCTTTTGACCAGCGTTTTCATTTACAAACGCTCGAATGACAATGGACTTCGCTCGATGGGCGTATCGTAGAGTGCTCAGTGTTTGCTCGTAGTTAAATAATGCCGGGCTCAAGGTTGCGAGCATCAAGGTTTTACTATTTCCTCCTAGTGACTCTTTCAACAGGAATGTGAGAGTACTTTCACGGTAAGGAATGTGGCACGAAGACTTCTTCGCCAGTAGATCAATAACATTCCCTAACGTTAATAGCGACTTGTTAATCTGAATCCCCTCCTGAAGAACGGCACCGGTGGCATTCGTCTGTTTAGCTCTTTCACTCCCGGCAAGATCTACAAGATTAATTTTTGCACCAATTTCTGAAACAACTTCCTGCCCATCACTGGTGGTACGAAAATTCTTCTGTATGAGCTGTATCGAAAAGACGGCATGAGACCTAGACGAGACGTCATTCATATCTGTCTTTGAGATGTGTCTTTGCTCATTACCAGCGTTCATCACCTCAAGAATTTGTTCGCTGGAAGTAACGGGTATTTCTTTCAAATTTTCGACGTACACACCCACCGCAGGATTTTCTCGAACTCGAAATACTTGGGTGGGCTTGTCAGTGCTCAACAAGCACTGAATGTTTTCTTTGTAGATCTCAAGATAACTTACGTAAATGGCGACATCGAGCGAGGGAGGGGCGATAGTGCTGTCTTGAAGAGCGGCTGCGATTTGTTCCTCTCTTCGCTTTTTTTGTGCTTCTACTTCCTCAAAGAGATCGTTGCACAGACGAGGAATGACTCCAGGGTCGGAGGGACCCGCTCCGAGCATACTATGACTCTTGCCACTTCCGGTTTGACCATAAGCAAACACGCAGTTGTTAAATCCTCGAAAGCTAGAGGCCACAACCGGACGACCTACTCGCACATACACTTCCTCCTGAGTAGACCGACAATCAAATACTTCGTCGAAACAGAAACGATGTGAGTTCGGCACTTTCGTCAGCATATCCTCTGAAAGACTTCCTACCATATCCGGGACGCCATCTTTAAAAATATGAACAACTTTGTTTTCTATGAAATGAAGCGCGGAGCGAGATGAGGTCGCCAACTCGCGGCTGCTTAATGGTCGTGCCCGAACACAAACAGTAATAGAACTGTCCTCATATTTACCTTTGCTCTTGGCCTCCATCAGCAAATGAAGCAGTACCAACGGTGTTAAACAGATTTTATCCTCTTTTTAGCAAACAAAATGAATCGCAATAATATAAACAAAAATAAACAAGAAGTTCAACAGCCCACTCAACTGAGCACACAAAACGATGACCAACCAAACGTAATACTACGCTCCCCAAATGCTGCACATTCCACCATTACCATTGATTGTTCCCTCATAAAAATAACTATTGAGATGATCCATCATAAGGAATTAATGTAAAGTCATCACATACAACCGTACCTAATAGCCTCTATACTATTGCGTTCTGCCAGACCTTTACAAAACAATGAGAACAAAAACCAAAAAAATCAAAAAAAAAAATCACAGCAAAACAAAATATAACCAAAAACTTTTTTTATTCATTAGTAAGAAAAGAAGAGGAAAGGTGCATTCGCAAGTACAAAGGCACACCGTTTTCGTAAAAGAAGAACGAAACTCATTTCACAAGTGACTATCTGGGCCTAAGTAACGCTCTATCACATGCTGTCTGAAGTAAAATGGATTGAGAGGTTCGCCGGTAGCTTTCACCATCAGCTCCTCCGTCAGGTAAATGCACCCGTTGTCCCAAATCTTCTCCTTCTGCTT